>JALLBE010000682.1:0-15075 GCA_036939795.1 Thalassiosira mediterranea
GTGAAGGTGAGGGAACCGACGCATGAATCATTGAGTCCTTGAAGGCCAGTGCGCTGAAGGGCTCGGCGTCGCTGGGTCTACGGATGACCTCCTCCTCGTCTCTTTTCGACATGAACATTTTTGGCCCACAGCTGTGGGTTGCTTCACCTGGAGCGCGGAACTATCATTATTGACAACAAGACATTTGGTGTGCATGATCCTACCTGGTGGTGGGTGCAGGCTTCAAACCTGTAGGGGCTTAGCGGCCCAGTGGTCCGATTCCACCTTGCGCACGTGCGGTTTGATGAGTGACTTGTAAATGTGGGCTTGATGGCTGGTGTTGGGCTTCACCTCGAACGTAGAATTGCCTAGTCGATGAGCCGTCGGACGCATCAGTGAAGTAGGGTGAACTCTCGATTGGCCCACTGACAAGCATGGATGCTACGAAGTGGCGAGATGCTTGCCACGAACCTCAACGCACCATTGATCCTGATACAGGCGCTCCTTCCTCGCCTCGCGAAGCATGCAGTCGAGGGTGCTGAACGTGAGCTAGGGGGCGGTCCATAGGGGGTACAATATGTGGGATGAAGACCTTGTTGCATTACTAAGTCCGGACTGCCCTGATGTGCCATGTGGCGTTGGCAGACTGGAGCGGTGGTTACGCCAATGCGGGGCTGGGTATGGGATTTTGATGGGGCTCAACGACTTGCACTAGGGTGGGAAGCAGGAGGACGTGGACGGCGGCATGACTTGTTTCCACTGGCGCTGCGCTTTCAAGGGTGGAGGAGGAGTATTTCGGCACAGAGCATTTTGACACAACAGTAAAGAGCACATGGCAAGCTACATCCATCTTAAAGGTGATGCAAATAGAGGCTGTTTGAACTAGGTACTGGATCGAAGCTACTCCCTCAAACTCTCAACCGTTTAATATTGTGACCCAACCTTATCTGACTGGTGCCATATTAGGAGAAGTCCGACGCAAGCGAGGTGAAACCTATGATAATCCCATTGCCATTCATTGCGCATTTCCCTCTCTCCGCGTATCCCACCATGATCGCCGACAATCGACGAGGCGGGCTGCACAGACGGGCTTCGGCAACTCATAGAAGCCGTGCCGGCAAGAGGACATGGCGCCTCCCGGCAGATGCTTGAGGATCTCTCTGATGCCCATGGCCAGATGGCAAGGAGGAGAGAGGAGGGGGATGCCGGGGGACGGGCGGGGCGGGCGACGTCGACGGCGGCGCCAATGATAGTGATCTGTGCTGCTCGCGCCGCTGCCGCTGGGCGCCTGCTTCTGCCTTCTGCTACTCTTCTGCTACGCTTCTGCTGGCTTCGCTGCGCGTGACGTCACCGCTGAGGCGCGAGGAGGCAAGAGATGATAAGGAGAAGCCTGAGACGATGGTCGGCTTAGGTCGGAGCAGGTCATAGCAGTGCAGTGAGGTCGAGGACGAGGACGAGATGGGGGCGTCGAGTGCAGGTGAATGCGTCATGTTTCGGCGATCGATGGTTTGCGGGCGGTGGGAAATCTAAAATAGAGCGTTGATGTAAAAAAATCTTGATGCATGATGCCGTGAATTGGTCAATGCTTTGAGCCATGGTTGGCCAATTTGAGGGAAGAATGTGTCATTCTTGCGTTTCATACATTCCACGGTTTCACACATCTGGGACTTGGTACACTACATGTGTGAAACCGTGGAATGGTACCTACTGTATCTATCATCTGAATTTGGATCAAATAATTTTGTCTAGCTTTGTCCTAGATAAAAAATGTCACTGCAAATCAAACTAAATCCAAATGCACCGTTGGTTGTCCCGTCGCCCGACGTCACACATCCGACGTCCCCGCCCCTGCCTCCAACGCTGCCCGCCTCCCCCCTCCCCCGACACCCGCCCCGTCCCCCCGTCGAGGAGTGCGCAGCGGCCAGAAAGAGAGACAGAGAGAGAGCGATAGCAGGCGTGGCAGGTGAGTTGTTCCAATCTCTCCTTGTCGTCGGCCGGGGGGTCTTGGGGGCGCGCTGCCGTACCTCTATTTAGAGACACGCCCTCGTCGCATCATTCGTTGCTCGGAGAAACGTTGCGTCAGCACGGTGTCAGGGGGTTGCGTCGATTCGTCGACACACATTCTCGGAGTGCCGAGAGATTGGGACTCTCTCTCTCTCTCGATGGCCAATGCCATGGTGCCGCCGACATCCGGCGACGTGACTCTCTCTCGCTCCGTCTCCGTCGACGCCACCTTCATCGCTCGTGCCTCGTGCGGCGCAGCGTGTTGCCATCTGGATTCGGAATTCGAGAGGTTCGCTCTGGATGGGATGGAAGGCGCGCCGCTCCCATTTCCGGACGTAAAACCGACGCTCCTGCCTGGATGCCGATCTGCGAGATGTGTAGATTTGTTCTTGGTTATTTATGCAGTACTGACCACCCCCCCCCCCCCTCTCTGTTCTTCCGTTCCATCCATTCTACCATTCTGGCCTCTATATCTGGGGTGGCTCTGATGGGTGCAGAGGCGAAGTACTGCACGCACTCACAATGCCCACTGCAACGGAATATTGCACGTGCCCGTGATATGCAAACAGTGGCACTGGGGATGAAAGTGCTCTGGAAGAGCTAGTCAACTTATCCAGTTATACAATACGATGGCTGGTGAAGATGGAGCCAACGAAGGGCTCGAAATAGTCCCCGCTCCCGAGGAGAAACGGAGCAGGGGGGTCAGCTTCTCGATTCGTCACGATGATGTCGATGTCGGTGCCATTCCTTTCGAGGCGGGCGAGCCCGATGATCGCGAGTCCGGCCACTCGGCCGCCGGACGGACGTTCGTCGGACGATCGCAGACCCTCCCGGAACGCAAGCCCAGCTATGTGGACCGCGGGGCGAAGTGGCCGCGGAGGCTGTCCGAGCGCAGCCGTCCCAACCACATGAACCAGTTGGTCCAGCAGCGCAGGGCGTCGATGAGCCACCTGTTCGAATCCTTGGATGCGGAACTGGCGGCGGACGATCTGGAGGCGACGGTCGGTCCGGAGGGGAGGTCGGTCATGGAGATGCACTCGACGTTCGTGCGCAAGCTCAAGGAAATGGTGGAGGGGAACGAGGGTGCCGGCATGAATTTCCCGGAGATGGAGGTTCGCCTCCAGGATGTGTCGTACAGAGTGCCCGCGCATGATGACGGGGACGGCGAGAAGAAGATCCGAACGGTATACAACTCCAGTCCGCTGTATTATGTCAAGAAGGCCGTGAAAGACTCCGAAAGGATGAGGTCGTCCGCATTGGAGCGTCAAAAGAAGGAGAAGCCGGTTAGGAAAGTCATCACCGACGTAAATTTGGTGCTGAAACCGAGGTGCATGTACCTCGTCCTCGGCCCGCCGCTGAGCGGGAAGACGTCCCTGCTCAAGGCCATCGCGGGGATGCTGCACCAGGGGAAATTTCCCGACGGGTACCCCCACGACGAATACCTTTCCGGCAAGGTCCTGTACAACAACCTCGTGTGCTCGGGGGATGGCGCCGACGAGTCCATGCGGACGCTGTTCCGGAACCTGGTGGCCTTCGTCCGCCAGGGCGACTCGCACGCCCCCCGACTCACGGTCGCGGAGACGTTCCAATTCTCGGACGATTGCAAGGACGTGAATTCTGGTGGGGGCAGAGGGGGCGCAGCCGAGGATGGAAAGGTGGAGTTGACGTTGGAGGGCTTGGGGCTGAGCCACGTCAAGGACACTTTCGTTGGTAACGAGCAGATTCGGGGTGTAAGTGGCGGGCAGAGGAGGAGGGTGACCCTCGGGGAGATGCTGGTCTTCGATACTCCTCTCCTTTGCGGTGACGAAATCTCGACTGGTGAGAGAACATTCTATTGTCAAATATGTTTATTTGACAAACCATGATGAATTGGATGTTGTTGATCAATGCAAATGCCACTCCAACAGGATTGGACACCGCTTCTACGGTGGACATACTTCGCATCCTCAGTTACGTCTCGCGGGCGTTTGGGCGAATCTCTGTGGTGTCCCTTCTCCAACCTAGCCCTGAGGCGGTTGCCCTCTTTGACGAGGTGATCCTGCTTGGTGACGAGGGGTATGTCATTTATGCTGGCCCCACAGAGGATGCCTGCGATCACTTCCGGGAGCTGGGATACCGCCAGCCAGACAGCATGGATGATGCTGACTACCTGCTGGCAGTGGCAAGTTCCGATAGGAAGCATCTATATGTATCTGAGGGAGAAGACGGACAAGGCGATCCCAACACCCCTGAATCAATGGCACATTCCTTCCAAGGTAGCAGACAAAGCCTGAACATTAGGAAAAGCCAACTAAAAGCATGGGAAAAGGATTGGTCCACGGCGGAAGAAAACGACTCAAGCCACAACCTTGGCAGTTTTGAGAACAAGTACCAGAACTCGTTTTGGGTGTCTGTCCGGTTGAACCTAAAACGCGCCTTCATACTATGGACACGTGACAGGATTTTCATCAGGGCGAGCGTAATAAAGAATATTGCCATGGGACTTTCTGTCGGCTTTGTGTTCCTTAATACCGACGTTTCCTCGAGCTTCTTTGGTGTCCTTTTCCAAGGCAATCTTTTCATCATGCTTGGGGCTGTGAGTTCATCATTTTGTGAGCTGGCTTAATCGTTTTCACCTGGCTAATGGCTTTCATTTGCTCTCCGACTTAGATGACTGGCGCACCGGATAAGCTCGATGACAGAACAGTCTTCTACAAGCATGACGATAGCAACTTCTACCCTGCCTTGAGTTACGTCATTGGCCAGGCGCTAGCGCTCATTCCACAGATGCTCATAGATGTTGTGCTTTTTGGTACCTTCGTGTATTGGATGGTTGGGTTTGTTTCAACTGCAAAGGGATTTGTCTTGTATCTTTCTTTGTTCTTCAGCTTCAATTTTACCATGGGGCAGGTGTTTGGGCTATTGGCATGTATGGCACCAAATAAAACAGTTGTTCAGGCAGGTGGCGCAGTTATCTTGCTATTCAACACTCTCTTCTGTGGTAAGTTATAATGGTGTACTGCAGCTAAAAGAAGGCAGAACTCCTCCAGCTGCTAACGTCACGATTTCTCAATCGATCCTGCAGGATATATTGTCAGTCCCATCGTTATCCCAAACTACTATGTACGTGTCTTTCATGGTGTATGGTATCATTCACATTTGATTACTTTTTCCTTACGATCGAATCCTTTTTTTACAGATCTGGATATACTGGCTGGTCCCGTTATCATGGGTGTACAGAGCGCTGCTTCTCAATGAATTTACAAGTAGCGATCCTACTTATGCAAATGGTGAAGGGGATGAGATCCTGCGCTCCTATGGCTTTCTTTACAAAGGAGAGCCGTTTAGCCGAGAGTGGATAGGTTATGCCTTTGTCTATCTTCTCGCATTCCTCGTAGTGTGCATTCCAGCATCAGCAGCGTGCCTCCACTATTTTCGAATGGAGCCCACACCCAAGGGAACACTGGACACAACGAATACGGAAGACGAGACAGAAGAAAAATCTGAACGTTCACCTATCGATGCGTTCATTCCTGTGAATCTATCTTTCAAAGATTTGTGTTATGATGTAAAGGCATCCAAAGGAACAGAAACTCTCCGTTTACTTGACAACGTCAGCGGGGTGTTCGCTGCTGGAAGAATGTGTGCCCTGTAAGTATCAGAACACTTTTCTACAGTTGCCGTGGCGTTCATAACATCGGTCTCATTGCGATTTTTTCCATTGCAGGATGGGAGGTGAGATTCAGGTCCTTACTTGAACCAGTTGTGTTCACACTTAAAAGTCTCCTCACATGTATGCTCTATCCAGAGTCCGGTGCTGGGAAAACAACATTGTAAGTGACCAATCATCAATTCGTCTTGACCAATTCCACTTGAAATAGGTATCGTTCGATTAATTATTATGCTGCGCCTCGTATTGGGCACAGGATGGACGTGATTGCTCTCAGGAAGGGCAGTGGTAACATTACAGGCGATGTTCTCCTGAACGGATTTCCTCAAGAAGCTTCTAGTTTTAGGAGATGTTCGGGGTATGTGGAACAGTTTGGTGAGTTATAGATGTCTCGCTGACAACAATCGCCATGATACATGATTGAGCCCTAATTCTGTTGCACAGATGTCCAGTCAGCTGAATTAACTGTGAGAGAGACAATCCGCTTTTCAGCGGAGCTTCGACTTGACAAGTCCAGTCCTGTCTACGATTTGCCCAGAGGAATTGATGATCACATTGACTTCATCCTGGATACGCTTGAGCTAAAACGAGAAGCTGACATGCTTGTTGGAAATGAAGAAGATGGAGGACTAACATTTGAACAAAAGAAGCGTCTTTCAATTGCAGTAGAACTGGCTGCGAGCCCATCAATTGTATTCCTGGTACGTCCTCTTCAATATAATCCCATCAACTTTCTAGTCAATGAACGCTCATTTCGCCACCCACAGGACGAACCCACTTCAGGGCTGGATGCGAGAGCTGCACTTCTTGTGATGAATGCTCTAAGAAAGATGTGTGATAATGGAAGGACGGTCGTGTGCACAATTCACCAGCCATCATCATCTGTTTTTGATATGTTTGACGACTTGCTCCTGTTGAAGAAAGGGGGGCAAGGTACGAGTTTCACAGCAATCGTGAATTTCAATGTATACAGTTGCAATGCTTATCCTTCTTGTTCCTTTTCTTCCAGCTGTTTTCTTTGGAGATCTTGGTACTTGCAGTGCAAACCTCATATCATACTTTGAAGATCTCGGAGCTACACATATGAATAAGGGGGAAAATCCTGCAACGGTAAGTTTGAACTGTTATTATTTGAGGCCCTTGATCACTGTGTTTTATCTCACTGGCCATTTTACACGCTGAAGTGGATGCTAAATGTATTAGGAGAGGATATCCCAGTCAAAGGAGAGAACGGTGAAGAGCAACCTTTAGATTTTGCGAAAGCATGGAGAGATTCACTAAACTACTCCAACCTTCAGTACCAGTTGGCAGAAGAAGCTCAATCACAAGATGAAAATATGGAAATCAAGTATGACTCTGAATTTGCAGTGCCATGGCACCGTCGGGACCAGTAAGATTATATGTGTTCCCCCTGATCCCATTTGGCCTGGTGTGTTCAGTTAACTCTTCATGGTGCTTGCACATTCTCACAACATCCCAGTCTTATGGCCAAAAGATTGGGGATGATATACTGGCGATCTCCTGCTTACAATCTATCACGCATGGTGTGTATGGATTATTTGTGTCCACCATCTCTTCGGCATTCGCCACATGGTCATCCTTACATTAATCATTTCCCAGGCACTGTCTCTTGTCATTGCTCTCCTACTAGGAAGTGTCTTCATTCCAATCCGCTCCAATGACATTTTCTCAGAAGCGGAAATGATAAGGTGCGTACTGTCCACTCTTTACATTCTCATATTCCATAGTTCATATCCAACTGCTTCCTCTTTTCTTTGCACCCAGCATTCTTTCTACGATCTTCATATCGTTCATCATCATTGGCGTGCTCTCAATCACTTCAGTGTTGCCTGTCATGCTTTGCGTACGAGATATGTTTTATCGGCACAAAGCAGCAGGAATGCTTGACAGTAGATCAGTGGGTCGTGCCCTTGCGAGCGCGGAGTGGAAATTCATCCTCTTCTCGACGTTCATTTTTTGCCTTGTTTTTATACCTCTATCTGGAATATCAAACAATCCAAGCTATACCCTAAGGCAGCAGGCTAGTGAAAGCATTGCGTTTTGGGGCTTCTTCACATTCAACATGGCCATATACTCATACATCGGTGTGTTCCACCATAGCTTCTTTTGTCCCATGCCATCCCACAGGACTCTCACGATGCATTCATCTTCTCTGCTTTCTCTGCTCCATACATACAGGCCAACTTTTCATGTGTTTGGTCAGAGGGCAAGGTACTGCTCAAATACTGGCAAGTGTTTTCATCGGCATCAACAACTTTTTCTCTGGTTTGATCGTCCGCCCCCAACAAATGAGTAAGTGAGGAAGTACTGGGTTTGAAATTCTTGCTGCTGCACTGATTTTACTTACTCACGACGAACTTTGCTGTCCTTTCCTCCAGCTGGATTTTGGCAATTGACCTACTGGATAAATCCAGGTCATTTTGTGTATGAAGGGTTGTGCATGAGTGTCTTTTATCAGGACTCTAGGAAAGTCATCGTCAGCCCGGGATCAGATTACTACATCCCTCTTGGATGTGGCACTTTAGATGAAGGAGATTGTGAAGTTGAAGTTTACGCATACGTCAATGCTTTCTTCGGTGGTTTATTTAGCCGGGATCATACCATGAGAAATGCCATTATTTTGTCGATGATACTCTTAGCAGTGCGAGTCTCTACATTTTTGGCATTGCGCTTTCTGACATATTCTGGCAAGTGATCTGTCCAGTTAAAGATGATACAAGTGGAATGGAGGTGTCATCTCTTTTAATGTTTATTTGTCTTTCTGTTGAGTAAGAAATGCCCTGTTTATAATTGCTACTGATTGTACATAACAGAGACATATTTGCCTTCTCTAAGTCGGACACAGCACCATAGTCACTCCCTGCCTGACATTCATGCTGCCTGACAAGTGGGAGCAGCGTGGAGGAACCTATCACGTGAAAGGGACCCATGACTGCCATGACCTCTGTTGAGTCAACAGTTCTCATCAAACTCGCTTGGACATTCCATTACCATATCAGGCCGTTCTGCACCTGGGATCACGCCATCCCTCTCTCGCTCAGCACATAATGTAAAGTGCACTTCAACGTCAAGGCATGGATCTCCATAGTCATTTTAGATTACGGAATTCCCGAGAGGACCAATTTACCAGCAATCATCCCAAGAATCGTAAATGCAAAAGCAGCGTTTTTCCTCAGATCCAGGACATGCGCCAAGTCGCGAATGAAATATGGATCTGTCAACGAAAAGCTGTACGCTGCGGCAACAATCACCAAATTTAATGTGAGGGCAGGAGCAGCTGGAGAGTTCCACAGTGGAGCCATCATACACCGCAGAGATGTAAGGCCAGACCATATGGAGGCACCAATCGTCAGCACTGTGAGTCCAGCGACCTTCTGATGCCTCCATAGAACCTCCCACTGCTGTGGTCGCGTGAAGTCCCAACTCAGCATGAGCGTCAGCACGCTGAATGCTATACCTATCATCGCCAGCAGCGTCGCCGCGAAGACGAAGCAGGCATCGCCGTTCAGATCTCCCCTCGCAATGGATCCCATCAGCGCTCCAATGTATGCACACATGACCGCGCCAATTACCAGTAGCGACAGGAAGACTTCGGGATTGGCCATGACATCGCCCAGATCGAAATGGAATCCCCTAAGCCACGCAGGAAGGTCTCTTGCAGGGGTGGAGGTCAGCCACCATGTGCAAAAGCATGTATACACTGCGAGGACTAGTGGAGCCGCGTCATCGACAATAGAGACGAAGTCAGACTTTGATTTCTTTTGCTTCTGATGAGGTTGTGAGCTGATGGCTCTGAACAGGTAGATGTTGAACATAAAAAGGAGGCCAGCGACGAAGAAAGCTGCCGATACATGGGTATGACGCCTCGCCATCCTCCAGGCATCCTCCAAGAAGAGCTGCGTGTACCAGATCACTACCTGAATGAGTCTGGGAAATGAGTGCAGCGGTTTGTGAAACGCCACATAGAAGATGTCCGACGCGAGGTGATCACTGCACACACCACACGTGAGGGGACATATATTGTGCATGAACTCGGATGGAGCCGACACTGGTCCCTACCCTTCCATCTTTGAGATATAGACCACCCAGAGCACTGCGCCGAAAGATCGTAGCACCGTCTGTTAGGTACGGTGTACTGACCATCGAATGACGACACCACTTCGTCCATCAGCAGAACCTTCGCCCCAGTCCCCCGCAATATCCACCCGTTGGACCTCTCGGCGCCGGGGAAGCTGTCAACGCGCGCGTCGTACGCCAGGACGCGGTCACCAGCACGTGGCGACAGCACGACCTCGTGCCCCGGCCTAACGGCCTCGCCTTCGTGGATGATGCGTCCGTCTCGTACGATCGTCAATTCCACGGGGAGGGAATGGCGATTGGCCACCACGACCCGCGACACGAGCATCGACTCGACCCACCGCTTCAGCTTCGTGTGCACGTCGTATTTACCCGCCTCCCTCCAGGGCTGGAAGGTGTGGAATTTGTTCGCCGGGTCGCCCCTCTTCGCGAAGACCACGTACGGATCGTCGCCCCCCGACCTCACGCGGAACTTACGAGTCAGGTCCGTCTGAGAGTTGAAACGAACCCTCGCCGTCTTGATGCCGGCGTACCGCGAGTTCACGTTTCCGGCCGTCTCGCCCGCGAAGGGATACGGGAAGTACATTGTCTCCTCCCCCTTCTTCTCCGCCGCCTTGTTCCCCACGAACATGATGAGGCAGTGCGTTTTATATGTTTGCCGCGATGCGTCAAGGCACATGCTCTCGAAGTCGGCCACGCTGGTAAACTTCGCCATCCGCCGTTGCGTCGCCCTGGATCTCTTCGTCATCTCCCTCTGCATCCTCTGTCGCTCGTTCTCCGCCCTCTGGGCCTGCTGCCGCCGCATCTGCTCCTGCCTCCGTCTTTGTTCTTGCGTGTTCCGACGGCGCTGCTCTTCCCGGCTCGCTGCCCTGTCGTGTTTACGCCTGGAGACTGGATCGCCCAGTATGTCGTAGGCGTCCTGTACCCGACGAAACTCCTCGTTGGCCTGCGGCGAGGGATTCTTGTCGGCTGCCAAATGATATGGGTAAAGATGGTTACAAGTCGCAATCAGGGTGAGTATTCAGATTTGGTCACATGATCAAAGCCAATCATCAGACTGTAAGGCGAACCACTTCAGTTTCTTTGCTCGGCCAATAGTGACTAGAAGAGACACGAGACCTCTATCTCTGCATTGATGATGATGCACTCCTACTATAACCCCCAAGTGAGACAATGCGCCCGTCGAGAACCGTCTTCGACCCCCCCGATGCCTTCATCAAAAACTCACGGTGAGTCTCCCTCGCCCTCCGCCTATAAGCCTCCCGTATCTCCTCGTCGCCCGCCCCCCTCCTCACGCCCAGCACCCGGTACGGATCGTCCTCTCCCCCGCCGGCCGGGGGAGCGTCCGGCCCGGGCGGGGGTCGGAAGCCGTCTCCGTAAAGCCGCGCGGCATCCGCGGAGGATATTAGGCACGAGAGAAAGACTAGCAGGAGCAGCAGCAGCAGCGACGACGGCGGCGGGAGGAGGAGGGGTGGCGGTAGTCGCTTCCTCCCCGGAGACGCCATCGTCGGTGCAGGTCGGTGCGCGAGCCGATATGCGACGCCTCGCTCTCGATATCCTGAGATCGCCCGGCGGAGGCGCCCGGTCCGAGGCGGGCTAGAGAGAGTGGCCAGCGGGACGTCGGACGCCGCGGTCGCGTCTGATGGCGATGACGAAACAACGACTTCGAACTTCGAACGACAGCAACAGCACTTTCCATTAAAGTGTGAAGCTGTGTGAAGAATGAAGAATGTGATTGAAGACGACGCTGAGGCGTGAGAAGTGACAACGGCAACATGAGTATTTACTCCGGGGTAATTGAATACTTTCACTTAAGGAAAAAATACATAAACGGTTAAGAAGATGTACAATATTTTTTAGGATGATATTCTACCATACGTTACCTCACAGTTCTTGGTTGCCTACGCCTGCGCTGCCGGCTGCCGGGCCACACGGGCAATCATGCACCCTTCTGGTCTTGCTCATTCGGTGGCCATGTCAGGCCATGTCGTGCACTCTCCGGGTCTCCAGTCGTCGGGGGTGCGGCTTACTATCTCTCTCACGCTGAATGGAGTTGAATGGATTGATACAAACCGGGCCTCATTATTCGAGCCATCGTTTCAGATGCAATGAATACACGCGCGCGGTCAGCTGTCAGCAACGACAGCAGTTGAAGTTGCAACTGTCGCCAAACGCCGCACCTGCGCAGACTAAGGACGCCACGCGACTCAGTTCGCATTTTGGTCCGACCCACTGGTGGACGATCACGAGATTTCGATCTCTTTTGTTGTGTGCGAGTGATAGGCAACGTAATGTGTATGCTGGCAGACAGCTGGACTTATTCCCAAAGGAAGTCTAATCGTATGATGTATCTAGGTGCAGCATAAATGCTATCGTACCTGATGACCGACAGCATATCTAGGTCAGCGTAGGAGGTTGTATCATATCTACCCATTTTGGTACACCCTTGTGCCGATGGGGTACCATAGGCGATCGAGCACGATGCTCCTAGCCGTCCACGTTCCCGTGCGCAGCATATCTACATGATTGCACACGTCCGTCAACCGACCTGCCATAGCTATCCTGTCATTCACTGACGGACATGGCAGTATCTGGATCCAGCAAGTGCTAGCAAGTGTTGCTGCAGTAGTTCGACGGTAACTGCCTAGACTTTAGTTAGTTTTAAGTGCCCGGCGGCTCCGAACCGGCCACGACAGGCGCGCAGGCGGCTCAGCTGGACCCGTCCGCGCTGGGGAAGGGCCAAGAGGCAACTGAATTCGGCCACGAACTCAAACTGCCTCTCCACACCAACGATTCCCAGTACCTATCCCCAGTACCTATTAAACCAACGATTCCCAGTGCCTATCAAACATAGCAGCGGGGTCCTTCCCTCGTCGTCCCGGACGGAGCACGCTCCCACGTCGGCGTTCGCGAGGACGGCATGCTGGATCGTTCCAATGCGCAGCATTGACTTCAATACTAAGATAGCCTCCTTCTTCGTGCAATAGTTCCGCGACAATCTCTGAAGAATCGGCGCAAGAGCTGCAGCAAGGACATACCACTTCCGGGTCATCACCTGCACAATCCGTCACCAGAACCCCAAGCAGCCCCGGCGGGCTCGTGTTGTTCCGCAGCGCACAGACCTCAGAGGGCATGACCCCTGTTATGTCGTTGTCGCTCAGGAATGCAATTCTCAGGTTCTTGAGTTCTCCCATCTCGCTGGGAATAGTCTCGCTGAGCTCATTGTGATCGATCTGGAAGAAGGTGAGGAACTGCAGGTCTCCAATTCTGCTGGAGATGGATCCCGTGAGCTGGTTGTCATTAAGGTCGAGCTGCTGCAGGGAGTTNCCAGTATGAGGAGGCGGTCGAGGTCGCCATACTCGGAGGGGATGGGTCCAGATGTGGAGCCCTGCTCGAGGATGAGGAAGCGGAGCGAGTCTAGGGCAGAGACTTCAGGTACCAGGGTGCCAGAAAGACCGTCACCCTCTGTATGTTTGTGTAGAAAAGAAACCGAGAAGAGCAGGACAATATGAGTACAACTTTGGCGGGCCAGAATGATCACACCAAATGTACCAAAGTCACTCTCAGCATGTAAACTCACCGAAGTCGAGCTGATCTATGCACAAGTTGAGGTTGGGCGTGTCCTCGCCCCAGCAGGCCACGCCTCCCCAGAAGCACTCATTGATCGGGCCCAACCAAGCGTCTGTGCTAAGGTCTCCGACCCTCTCGTTGTTGACCCCGAAGGGCGTGACAACGCGCGTGCACGCCGCGTCGGCCTCGGCAACAGAGGCCGGATCGCGGAAGTCGGACGGAGCGTTGCACTGATCCCAACTTCCTCCATTAGCTCCAAAGTAAAAGACGGCAAGGGAATACCGCTGTACCAGGGGGTTGACGGTCCCGCCCCTGGTACATCCGGCCCCCAGATCCTTGGGACAGAGGATGGGTTTGATGGAATCCTCGTTCGTGATCCACTCCAAGGCCCTCGCCTGGGGGGTGGACGGGTCGTCGAAGAGGACAGGATCGGATACGGTGGAGAGGAGCTCGCGTATCTCGTTCGCTCGCTGCTCGGGGGTGAGGCTGCAGGGAAAGGTGGGCGATCCTGTGGGGGGCATGGTTGGTTCTGTGGGAAATGGTGTGAATGGTGTCTGTGGAGCTAGGGACGTGGGCTCGATGGTAGTAGGTGCGTTGGGCGCAGGAGAGGGCTGATAGGAAAAGTGAATGAACGACAACCATCCATGAGGATTCATTGTGTTGGCCAATGCTCAGGTAAGAGCGACGCAATTTGTAAATATTATATGAACTGCAATTCACTCACGTTGAATGTTGGAGAGTATGGGACGGGCCCAACACTCTGGAGATCCAAATGAACATGTCAATAGAATTAGAGTCACCAGAGTCAAACATATTCCTACCAAAAATCGAGGGTGAAAGCTGTGCAAGAAGAGTCGGAGTGCGTACCTTGCTAGCTTTGCACTTGCCAGCCTTGTTTGTCTTGCCAGCCTTGTTTGTCTTGCCAGCTTTCACAAATGAAAGTGACTGAGAACACACAAAGGTTTTGGGAAGCGCCACAATTGCTGTGGCCACCGAGAGAAAGGCATATTTCATTATAGCAGGATGATGATCGAAGAGACCAGACTTATCTTGAGGAGATTTTGGGTCGACAAGATGGTGCCAACGCAAAATGGATTTTTGTGGCTCGTCAGCAGATATGTATGGGCCCTCTTTCAACAGATGGGTCAACTTCCTGCGCCGATCCCAAGTTTGAATGCACGGGTGGACAATGATATCATGACCCATCCTTTGCTTTCAACTTCGAACTTTCACCAAGAACCAAGCTTCCACGGCCTCTGCATTGACGCTTGGTTACTGCATCGAGTTCGAGAGGTGCTCATCGTGTCTCTCCTTCTCGCCAAACAGGATAGATTTTTGGTCAGCGTAAGCGGTGCCAACGGGGGCTGCATGCGCGTGGCAGCCTGTGGCGGTGGAGCCAAAGCACCGTTGCATGTCGCAGACTGATGCCTCATGCCTCGAGCGATGGCCAATTTTGGTGTTTGGTGCGAAGTTGGCGACATCTGGCATTAGCAGGCAGGCCGGCGGGCGGGCGAAGTAGATCCATCTCTAGAGAGAGGTCCACCTGCGCGTGTCTGGGAATGCTGAATGCTGCATGCTGCCTACAATATCTACCTGCGATCGCCTAGAATCGCCTGCATCCTGCAGAATTCCCTGGTGCAAACCGGGTGGAGAAATCAAGCGAGTCCCTAAAACGTACGCTTTCGTCCGTTGGGAGTTGGGAGTGGGAGCTTTCTCAGACCTCTCACAGCCCCTCCCAGGGTAGGTCTGTAGCCCTAACATAAAGGCATTATTAT
>JALLBE010000683.1:0-14357 GCA_036939795.1 Thalassiosira mediterranea
ATAGCATCGTAGGACAAAAAGTTTCACGTAGGCTCCACATAATGGCCGTCTGTAGCCTACCTATGTAAGTTTTTCCTGGCAAAAGAAGCAATTGCCAGGGAGGCAAGAAAGGTTTGCTAGAAACTTCATGCAATTCGATCCATCATTTCCTGCACAGGTGGTCTGGCTTGAATTTCGGGTCACATCTCGAATACGTACGTTACCTAGCTATGTACCTATATCGGTACCTTTTGAGAGGTACGTATTTTCCATAGAGGAATCTATACATGAAGTATCTGTCACTTCCGTGTCGTTTGTTTGTACTCTGGAATTAGTATTGTTTTCGTCTCATGTCTTATGTACAAATCATACGTAAGTCGGTATCAAATAACTACAACGGCCAAAATCTGTGCAACAACGGCAACAACTGCCACCAAGCTGCGATTCAAAGCGACCGACCTGTGCGTGACCGACGATCACATCGATCTGCAACCGTGTGCTGCAACGACGCTTTGGCCGGTCCGTCGATTGGATTGATTGATTGGATGGAGATGGCGCATGCTAATCGTTGGAAATTCACTTGATTGAATGCTTCATTGCCATCTTACTGAACCACATTGCCTTCATCTGCAAGGCGAGCGGACGGAGGCAATTAGGTGCCCAAAGAAGTAACTCCAACAAATAGGGGAGCACCATGACGGGCAACATCGCCATGACGATGCCGCGGTCGGCCCTACCGCCAACCCACCATCACCAGCGGCGGCCGGCCCAACAGCAGCATCAGCCTCAGCCGCACAGTGGTGGATTCGTCGGAATCAATGACTCCGGATGCTCCACCCTCACCACCTCCATCGTACCATCGCCGGCCCAGGCGCAGGGAGGCAGCCAGCACCACCAGCGTTCTGCGTCCTCTTCCGCATGGAACAATGTCGTGGCCGGTTACCAACAACAGCAGCAACAACATCATCAGTATCAAAACCAGATTGAGTACGAGCAATATCAGCAGCAGAAATCGGCGAGCGCCATCGCCGAGGCCGCCTTGGCAGCGACGGCTGCTGTTAAGGCAAACGGAGCCTCGGCCGATCCTGCTACTGGCAACGATGCCTTGGCTTCCGGGCCTTACACCCAGGCCGCAATGGCGGCCAGGTCCAACGGAAGTGGGGTATCGTGGGCCCTGCCAGAAACGGACGAGACGAACGATCTGGCGGCCAGCCTTGCCGAGGATCCTTCCCTGGTGCCCAAGAACATTCAGCACCAGCGGCGCGATGCGCCCAGGTATATGTACGAGGCACCACATGCAGGAGACGAGTCCGTTCGTTCCCGTTTCACCTGTGGCAGCGAGTCCGTGCGTTCTCGGTTCACCTGCGGCGACGAATCTGTCCGGTCCAAGTTCACATTCGACGAGCACACCTACAGCACGTTTAAGAGCGACATCACATCTGGGACCATCGACAGCGTGGCTTGCGCCCGTAACGTCGAGGGTGCAGGACGTTTTGTCGGAGGCACCATCAAGGCATTCTTGTCGGGCTTGACACACAGTCTTGAGTTGAATGATGGCGCGTGCTGTGGTTGGGGGGGTGCCACGAACAAGGCAGAGGGCGAGGAAAATGAGAACAGTCTCACTAAAGTTTCACCCGCTCGGGCCGCTAGTGACCGGACACTGGAGACTTTGCCCGAGCAGGAATCTCAGGAGAGCATCGCCGACAAGGTTGACGAGCTGCTGAGGCTGCTGAAGGAGAAGGGAGACACTACACCACAGGATATCAAGCTCATCCCCACCGAGCGAGAGACTATCCATGGTGTGGCGTTTGAGAAGCCTGTGGGTCAGATTCCCAGCTCAGGCCGGGTAATTGCTGAGCCTGACATGCGGGCAGTGGAAGCTGAAGGACTTGGTGCTGGAGGTCTTGGTGCACTGGAGGTGTCAGCGATCAGCAAGTGGAGCGATTCGGACACGATTAAGGCGCTTGATCCAAAAGCGGCAGATCCAACCGTCGACGATGGCGTGGCTAAGGCAACGATGGAGTTAATAGCTAAGGGTGGTGCATCCGAAGTTACAAAACAGGCCAACTCGAATAAGCAGAAAACTGGAGGGAATGCAGTGCCAATGTCTCAACAGCAGCAGCAACAGGTGGCCAAGAGCAGCGAGGTCAATATGACCCCTTCTCGCCAGGCCAAAGAGCTGCCTGAGGATGTGAGCGTCTCTCCCAGCGCAGTTACTGAAAAGAAGAAGACGAGCAGCAAGTCGAAGGGAATCAGACAGATCTTCAGGGATATCAAGAACGTGAAGAGCTCCAAGGCAAAAAAAGGAGATTACAGCGTCCTGAAGGAAAAGAACAAGGTCGTGAGCAAGACAAACTCGACCCGGCCCAAATCGTGGGCGTCAGTGAAGACAGCAGCGGACATGGTTAGTAGCCCGGCATCCAAGTCGGAGAATTCCAAGCAGTCCTTCCCAAGTTTCTCGACAATCTCGGCAGTTGACTCCATGGGTTTCCCCACCGCAAAGGCCAAGGTCAAGGTTGACAATAGCCACGACACGAAAAGCACCCAAGCATGGAGTGCCGACTTCGGCAAGGGTGACAAGAACCCCTTCGCATCATCATCAGCCTCCTCCTCTCCTGCCAAGAGCGACGGCTCAGCATCGGGGTGTAAGATCCGGGCGTGCGGGTGGTGCAACAAGGGAGGTCCAGAGGTGGGCGGCACGGAGGCCATCGCGGCTCAATTGAAGCTCTGCTCGAGATGCCAGACGACTTACTATTGCAGCACGACTTGCCAGACGAAGGATTGGCAACGTGGGCACGCGCAGGTGTGCAAGCCGTGCGATGGTGGGGGGCAGTAAGGAGGATATTTAGAGGGGTAAAAGTTGAATGTGAGCTGTCAGTGAAGGGCAGCTATTTCATGTGCATTAGTTTTGATTCATGTTGGAGTCTTGACTGCTGTAATGCAGAATGCTCGAGATTTGGCAGACTTGGGTCGATGTATCTCTTACGCATTCGCGTGGCTGTTGAGTAGTCTTAAGATCAACATCTTGCACCATTTGTATCCAATTGGATGGTTGACTTCGTCTGTACAATAGCATTTGGATCAGACTGGAAAGAAAAACGCTGACCTCCATCCTATCAAATTCTTGAATCTCGTCTGGGACTGTGCACACATTTTTGTTGTTTCTGGTATCAGACTGCGATGAGGTTTACAACTCTCTGCAAAGATATTTGCCATCACCTACGGATCACAGGTAGGATCTGCGGAGATCTGCGGCCACTGGATGTGGTTTGAGTTTGTTTGAGTCACCAGACTGCTGTTTTACCTGGGCTAAATCTATGTTGCAAGAACAAAACCTCGATCATATCTACCCATGCACACATTTGCAGCTCGGCAGCAATACCCTGGTGGCCCATTCCATAGGAAAAGAATAATTCGTCTCATGTCTTTCTAGCGTTTTGTAGCGCTTCATACAATATCATCCTCCTTGGAGTGTACACTACCCAAAGTCATAACAGTGTTGAGGTAGAAATAGTTCAATAGCATGTACTGATTATGTATGTACCTGGTAGTTTTCAGTGATGAGGAACCTCACATTATTTGTTTGCACATACATTTTATGCAGCCATCAGTACTCAGTAACCCTCATCCCAGTCTACGACATATTTCAGCTCCTTCCCTTCCATATGTCGTCGATAGTTCTCCAAGAAGACCTTCGGTACGTCTTTATCTTGCGTCAAACCGCTAACGTGCGGCGACACGACGACATCCTTTCTGTCCCACAGGGCACTATCCTTCGGCAATGGTTCCACCTCGAACACGTCCAGTATGGCCGCCGATATCCATTTCTCGTCCAGAGCACGTATGATGGATTTCTCATCAACGACGTCTCCCCTCCCCACGTTCAAGAACGCCGGGCACTTGCCCCCGCCGGCTTTCGACGCGACTTCCAGCGCCTCGCCGTCGAGCAGGCCTCGCGTCCCCGCCGTCGACGGCAGGACCGAAACGACGTAATCCGCCTCCCGAAGCGCCTCGTTCAGATCCGTGGTGTACTCGTCCACGCCCTCTCCCGCCAATTCATCCGATCTCTCTCGTTCAGTCTTGCCGTACCCCACCGTCCGCATCCCGAATGCCCTGGCGGCCCGGGCTATGCATCGGCCGATGTCGCCGCATCCCAATACCGACAGCGTCAGCGAGCTCAGGTAGCGATATCCCAGCACCCTCCCGTCCTTCGATCCGGCCCAACTTTTCTTTGCCTGATCACTCGCGGACGCCGCAAATCCCCGCTCGTTCTCTATGATGCGGGCGAGGCACCACTCCGCCATTGGCGGGCCGAAGCAACCCGCGAATCTCGTCAATTTCCACGGAAGGGGAAGGCTACGTTGGACGCTTTCGCTGTTGAATATCGGATCGACGCCCGCATAGGTGCTCTGACACCATCGCAAGCTCTCCAACGCATCCGGATCGTATTCGAGAAGCCTCGCCACGACGAACGGTTCCGATACGAGTATCCTCGCGCCCCTCAGGATCTTGCGCGTTTCCGGCGAGAGACGGGAGGGGTCGAACTCGACGGTGCCGCCGTACCCGCCCAGGGCATCGTCGTCGTCGAGCGAGATGAGCGGCAGGGTGGGATCGGATTCGAGGAGGGAGCGGGTCACGCCGTCGATGGAGGAGAAGACCACGACGGTGCCCTCGTCGGGGTCGGAGACGTCGGCGTCGGTGGACATGACCGACGGATTTTGGCTTCGTGGAAGGGCTCTACCTACGAGCGAGAGCAATTGTGAGTTCGAGAGATCTCCAGATTCGTCTTTATGTCACAAAGAGTTTCGCCAACGAACATTTAAGCGACTTATGTACTGAAAGCTACATACATGCATCAAGGGGTGAGAGTGAATGAAACAAACACGCACGAGCCGGTGTGAACCATCCAATGACGGTCGGAGTGACTCATCGATGATTGCACTCAAGAAGTGATGACGACGATGTGGCCAGTTTCAGGTCTCCTTCTCATCAAAGCATCTCTGCATGCTTCACCACCTACCCGCCCTATCGCACCGCCTAGCTTCACCTACCTGCCTCTTGGATGTACGTAGCATTCATCTCTTCGTCGTCTTTTGGCTCAGTAGACTGCCCACCTATTCACATTGATAAACATTTCGAGAGTAGACACAATAGCAGACCGTACAAAAGACACAACGTAACGATGGGTACTTCCATATCAAAGACTCTACTGGTCGCGGCCTCTGCGGCATCATTGCAAGCGGCATGCGATGGGTTCAGCCAGACACCCGCAATCTCCATCGCTCGTGTTCCCCAGACGAAGACATATAGCTCCGTCTTTGACAGCGAAGTCGAAGATCTCTTCACGAAGTACGATGTCGACGGCAATGGCCAAATCGATCGCGAAGAATTCCGTGCCGTTGCCAAGAAGATGAGGGAAAGCTCACGGCGTCGAGAGGTACTTTCCGTGGCAGCCGCCGCCTTCGGATCGATCTTCGTCGCGACCGGATCCGATACATTTCAATTTGCACAGAAGAAGCTACGGTCGAGCTACTTGGAGGAAGGCGCGGAACTTGCGCAGAAGGAGTTGTTCCCCACGGCCATGCTCTCGGCTGATTTGGATAAGGCCATTGCCAGGACGCTGAAAGCCCGTGGATTCACTCCCGCGAATACTCTTTTCGGCCACTCGGTCTGTGCCGATGAGGTGAACATCAGGAAAGAGCAATTGATTCCTCTCATGACGAATCGATGGGAGGAAGCGTTCGCGCTCGGCGGCCTCGGAGGCCTGCCATTTGCAGGAAAGAGTGGCTTCGGAGCTTACCTCCATCACGTACCCGACAGTGGCAAGCTTTTGGTACTCTTCGCTCCTCATGTGGGGCTCGACGAGATCGGACGTGTGGGTTCTCTTCAGCGCGATGGCCAGGCTAAAGTATCAACCGCCTGCGGAGCAGCCATCGGAGCGTACGGCGAGTTGCAAAAGCAGAAGAAGACAGCTGCTGATCCACTCGTCGTGTTGCAACAGGATAATCAACGTATATACGATCCACAGCTGAAGAACATTGTGGAATTGCTTGCGCCACGTCTTGGAGGAATCGAAGAGAGTGCTGACTCCATTGCCTTTGTGACGTACCAGATGTACGGAATCATTCGGGAACTCATCACTGCCTGCATCACTGAAACACCAGATTTGTTTGACTTTGCTAGCGAGGTTGCAGTAGTTGGCGGAGTGATGATCAACAGACGCAAGGTAAGTTATCATATCTTACGACGAAGATGCTAGTTCTCTGTTGATGTTCACTACATCCTAACAAATCTACATCTATCGTGTCATGTTTAGGGGGGTGACTTCTTTCAACCACTCAGCTTCGAAACTCAGCGCAAGGGTGAAGTACCCATCGACTTATTCGAAGAGACCTTTGGAGCGAGACCGGATCTCCTACCTGTTCTCGGATCCAAAGCTGCCATGACTCGCGCATCTATTTACTGAAAGAATCATGTCATATCAATACTGCCACTTGGCAGCTATGAGAGTTGTTTAGGGTTGCAAAAGCCATAGCCGATGTCTCTTAGACCCCTTTTGCATGATAATATTTATTTCATAATGTACCATGCTGTATGGTACACATTGTGGCCTTATTTTACAATACCATACCTGATCACACTAGTAATACATCCAGCCTATCTCCCTTTCATAGTCGATTGTCGTAAAATGAATCACTGTCATCGTTTGTTTCGTTGTGGCCTTGTGAATCACTGTCATTATGTCCCAACTCTATGCTCAATTTGCCAGCAATGTAATTACTCTCACCGTTTGTTTCAGCATGAGGCTTGTTGTCACTTCCGTCGTGGTTATCGTCGCCAACAATACCATCTCCAGGATCTGCTTCCATCGTCATCATTCTATCAGTCGCACTTATCACACTCCTTCTTTGCCGTCTCTCTGCTCGCATCGTTTCAATCATGGCCATCTCACGTTCGTGATCAAAACAAAATCGCTCACACAACGTGAAGTGCATCAGCGTCAGAGTTCCCATGACGACGGAGAATGATGTGAAGAGTGGAGTGAACTGACCCGCCGAGTACCTCACAAGGACGTGTTTTGAAGCAACTGCGCCAACCAGACTGCCAAGATAGAAGAATATCACTACCATTGTGCTCACAAGAGCTTTCTCCCACGTGCCCTGGTTTCCCTGGATGACTTGCTTAAGAGCAGTACTGGGAAAGACCTTCATGTGGTTTGTGATCAACTGAGTGATGATTCCGTCGGGGTGAGCGTTGAGATAGGATGTTATGGTGCCAGCGAGAATTGCTGGAGAGGTGGATGAAAGGTATTTCATGAGTGCAGGCGTCAAGATTTCAGGTGGTACAGGCAAAGCTTGCAGAGCTTTCATCAGGTGAACACACTCTCACCCGTCGGCAGTAGAAACGAGACTTGCATTCCAGAACACGAGACATCGGCGGTTCCAGACGAGCAGCCTCCCATAGCGAACTGGATTATGTCTGATGAAACTCCAAGAAGGACGCAAAATGGAACAACAAACGATTTCACGACCCTGTGTCATTTTGGAGCCTGAATGAGTAGCCGTCAAATGCTGCACCTCCTAAGATGAAGCAAAAGATGAGACTCGCTGTGAACATCATCTCTTCTGTCTGCCACTGCAACGTTTCAGAAGCCAGCGTGACGGTGTTGCCGGACTGGGTTGGAAATCATATGGCGAAAAAGCAGTTGTAACGTTATCCAAGAATCTGTAATCCCGAAAAGGGTCATAAATACGGCATGACAAACATACCATCATCGTGAAGAACTGCCCCGTGAGGAAGTAGCAAACGGCGTTAATGAATCCCCAAGAGAAGGCAAATGCCGCCTTGATCGCGATCAAGACCGCCTTGTTGGTGCGTGGCAGCAAATTCAACACTGACTTTCGAGCCCTCCCAAGTCGGCGGCTTGCAGCCGCCCTTTTAAGCTGCGAGCGCGCTGCAGTAGGGGCGCGTGATTTCTTCTCCATCATAGTAGACAGTGGTTGCACAGAGAACAGCAGCAGATTTTTCCTGCACGCCCCGAGATCCGAGAGTCAGGCGCTGCTCACGGTATCATATCAGACGCCCGATCAGCTTGGCATAGCCTGGCCTGTAGCTTGCAACTGCTCGCTTGCAACTTTCACGCATATCCGTCCGTTTCGCTTCACTGTAGCCCCACCGCCACGACCCCAACGGTGCCGTGCCGGCCGTCTGCGCGCCCTTTCCAGCGCCCGCTCTTGCGCCTAGCGGACGGCGTGATGACCTGATGCAATTGATCTCTCTCCTCGCCACCACCGATGCCGGCCGACTCCTTCTGATCGTTACGCTCCACGCTTGCTGCTTGCACAACTCGTCAACAGAGTGCAGTGTGCAGTGTGAAGTAAAAATAGAGTCGTCTTTTGCGCAGCGAAGCTAGCGTAGCGCTCACGAGCTGCGCAAAGCGCAAAGGAGACTTGCCTTCGCTCCAAGCCCCCCAAAACCGTTCTAGGTAGGTACGACAGGTAAATCTTATTGATTCCTCAGTTGATAGTACGTAGAAGGAAAGGGCACATGACTGCGTGTCCTAGTGCGACACAGCTTCTCCTATGTCTTATACGAGTTCCTACGATGAGAGGCCCCCATATTCCAGGGGGCAAAATGGAAAAAAGCCCCGGAAAGGTCTATATCCGCCCCCTAAATATCTAGGCCCCTTTTTATCAGTGTGTATTGTTATCCAGCCACGTGATCTCACACTTGAAATTGCCATGTGTAGAAACCTGCAAGAGCAGAAATGGCTGGACAAGAAAATTGAAAGTTACCACGTATACACAGCTCCATGACACCAGGAGGGTCTGGTGTCTGGCACAATTTCAATAGTTACGATTTGGCCTTTGCCTGCATGCACAAGTGCACTCTTATGATAACTTTTATGTCAACTTCATGTTCATGACAACAGCAGCAACAGCATCCGCGAGTGGTCCTTACATGAATATGACACAGCATTGACATTGAGAAAAGCTCCCATCAATAATGGTATCTCTGAACGTGGAAACCAAGATGATCTCATTCCACCATCATGTCTCCTGATCTACTGTGTGGGTGTGGGTGTCTTAGGCAATTAGAATAAAGGTTACTTGGGAAATCCAAATAAAGGTACCATTAGCAGGACCTGATGCAGTTGCAATTGGCCATGACACCTCCAAAAATGCACCACCAATACAATTCAAGGAAAGATGTAATCTCCATCTCTGTGATCAGAAAAGAAGTCATAGACATAGATGGAAATTGGAGCACATCGATAGAATAAACCCGGGTCCTTGATGTGAAGTCACATGGACAAAGAACAATGGAACATCATATCAACCCCCCAGCCATATTCCAGGTTTGCTAGGACACAGGACACTTAGCTTGGATAATATTCAAGAAAAGAATGTGGTGTGCAGTGTCATTTGAAGAACTGGTTGTTGTTGTGTAATTTCAGCAGTTCAACCACAGATGAAAATGTTGACAGTGATATGGTAACTCATTCTGGATTTATTCTGTGAGTGACATAGTACAAGTTACAGGCCTGTCAATCAACATGGACATCGTGGTTGGTAAATAGATAGCTTTCTGCTGTAAGGCAGTGCCATGGTCAGTGTTGCGCAGGGTACAGCTGTGCTAAACATGGAATGAAGGCATCATTGCATCGATGCTTGTCAGCATTTTTGTTGAATAAATGAAAGCATACCATAGATAATGCCTTCCACACGTATCATGAGCACTAATAAATACAGTGAAATTGGACTTAGTAAAGTTGTTACGTCTTTTTTGCTCTTACAAAGGGTAGTAGTGGGAGCACTGGTGTGACAGGTATCACCCATAGATATGATGCCACTCAAGTCAAATTAAATGAAAATATTGTACTATGCTGATGGCCAAAAGTGACTGGATCTCCTCCACGCATGTCAGCAGTTCTTGTCACGATCAGAGCAACATCTCTCACAGCAGTCACATCCACCAGCCAGTTCGGAACAGTCCGCCCAAATGCTCAAGCTCGTCTCCCTTACCCGCTCGCAGGTCTGGTCCTTGCCCAATACCTCTCCAGACAGGTCATTGTGCTCCAAACCGAGTTCGGTCAAATGGGGCAAGTTCATCAAGCCACCGGGGACATCCCCACTGAACTTGTTTTTGAATGCCACGAAACGCCGTAGATTGGACATGGTGCCCAGGCAGTCGGGTAGCTGCCCCCCGAGATTATTGTCGTCCACGTACAAGTTTTCCAGTTTGTACAGAGCGCACACGCCGCTGGGGATGCGGCCCTCGAGATCATTATCCGACAGGTATAGCGCAGTCATGCGCTTCTGGGCGCTGGCGATCTCATCCGGAATGGTACCAGTCAGCGAGTTGGAGCTCAGGAACAAAGTCTCGAGACGCGAGAGTTCCGTGAATATCGATCCATCGATCGGCCCCGAGAATGTATTCTGATAGAGGTGAACATCCTTGAGGCCAGTCATTGACGATAAGTGGTGCAGGGATCCCGCAAGCGCATTACTCGCCAGGTTGAGGGTCTTCAGGCTATTCAGATATTTCATACTTGCGGGCAATCCTCCTGACAGCGTGTTGCCCTTTGCAGAAAGGTACTCGAGACTTGTGAGCCCCCCGATTGTGTGCGGAAGGGTGCCATACAGCTGGTTTTCATCGACGTTGAGCGACTTCAGTTTCGCCAAGTTTCCTATGCCGTCTGGGATGGAGCCGGCCAGTTTGTTTCCATCGAGGTACAGATACTCCAGGCTCGTCATGAGACTAATTCCGGCATCATCGATAATCCCGCTGAACAGATTGTTGCTCAAAGCCAGCAGCGAAAGGCTGGGGATCTCCGCAAGTAGATCAAAGTCGATGCTGCCTTCCAAAAAGTTATTGTGGAGTATCACCCGGTGCAGGTCGCCCATGTGCTGAGACATGGCCTCCCAATGCACAGTGCCAGTCAATGAATTGTCAGCCAGATTAAGGTAGACCAGATGGCTCAGCCTGTTGATGTTCCGTGGAATGGAACCTGATAGGTTGTTGTTGTACAATCCCAATTGCCGCAGTTCTGTCATGGAACTACCTATGCTATGCGGCACAGTACCTATCAGGCCTGGATTGTTCTTGATGATGAGGTTTTCGATGGAGGTGAGCAGAGAGAGCTCATGGGGGATTGTTCCATGTAAGTTGGCCCCGTCTTCGGTTGGCATGATCGTAGCAGCAGTGAGTGGAGCTGTCAAGATCGTGCGAAAGTTGGAACCAAAACGAGAGGGAAACTTACCAAGCACCAACGCCCTGACCCACCCGTCTTCGTTACATCCCACCCCTTCCCAGGATGATGTGTCGTCACCATCGCCAATGAGCCGGCATTCCTCTCCCCGCAGCCAACCCTCCACCACGCCCCCGGCACCTATGCCCATGGAGTGATAGAGCGTCGCCAGGGCGTATCTCTGTAGGATACGCCCCTCGTCCTCCCCCGTCATGGAGGTGGTTATGGGGGCAAGATCCTCCGACATCAGCCACGATTTGGCGGCGTGCTGGGGCGTGCCCCTCCTCGCGGACTCCCCGCCCGAGACGGCGTCGAGCATCTCGCTCACATAGCGTTGGCCGATAGTTGTGGAGCGCGCGGTTGGCTCCGACGTTGGGGAGGGCGTGAGGCCTCCGGTCGCGTTCGACGCCGGAGAGGAGGACGGCAAGGTAACCGTGGTTTGCGACTGAGTACCCTCCCCTCCGGCATTGTCTTCTGTGCTGCTTTCGATGCTGCCATCGCCGAACTTTCCATCGCCATCGCCGGTGTTCGCGGTGCTGTTGTCGCCAACCATGTCACCGGCGCTCCCATTATCAATGCCGCCGCCACCGTCGCCGTGGCCCCAACCTCCGAGGTCCCACCTATCGTTGCCACCATCGCCGAGGTCCCACGCGTCGCTCTGATCGCCGCGGCCACGCTCCATCTCCTCGTCCTGCTTTTCCCCCACGATATAAATGGCCACGCCGGCCACCACGGCACAGGTCACGAACAGCGTCGCGACCAATCCCACCCTCAGGCGCTTTCGTCCCGTCTTGCTCAGCTTGGAGGGCGCGAGGCGCTCGCACAATTCCGTGGCGCGGTAGTGGCGGACGCGGCGCCCGCTCGGACCTTCGTCGCCGGACGCCACTGCTGGGTCCCTCGTTTCCTCGACGTCGTAACCTCCACCATTTTGGGCGTGAGACATGGGCGCACCCTGCCAGTTGTAAGTGGAGTTGTANTGCCAGTTGTAAGTGGAGTTGTACGTGGAATTCTTCAAGACTCCTGCGGGAGGTTTGGCGCCCTTCGAACCATGCTGCTGCTGCTGTTGCTGCTGGCTATGGTCACGATGGCCCGGGCTGCTGATCCGGGAAGCGACGCCGCTAGTGACGCTCTCGGTGAAGGACCTGAGATCGTCCGCGTAGCTGCTCCCGCCTGCACCCCGTCGCTTCGGCGTTCGGCTCCGCGAGGACGACCCCCCTCCCAATGATGGCGAGGACCTGGGCGGCGATCGAACCCGACCCCCACCATCGTCATCAAAATGATTGTCGACGCTCAGGGGGCTACGGTCGCCGATGCTTATGCTCTCCCCGCCGACTCCGGAATCGTCCGACGAGTCGTCGTCGTACAGGGGCGAGTCCTGCCCTCGTTGGTTGTGATCACGTTCCGAGAGGGATGACTGGCGGTGACCCACAGGATCTGGCCGGTGGCGACGATCGCGAGAGCTGCTCCTGGTATCATTTCGTCGACGCCTACTCTCGCCTTCTTCCCTTCGGTCGGAGCCTCGAGCCGGCGAACGATGATATCCATCGGGGTCCTTCCCCCCCTGCCTCCCGCCGCGGGAACGAGACCGGTCACGGCGGCGTCCGCCGTCATCCTTGGCGCCGAAGTCGTCGTGCTCCTCGTACCCATCATGCCTCCTCCTCCCGTACGCATCTCGATGGTCGTCATCATCATAATCGTCGTCCTCCTCCCGTTCTTGGGGAGTCCATCGGACGGACCTGTCTTTTGCCACGGTGCGCTCGGCTCGAACATCCCTATCCCTCGGGGGCACGGGATACTTGGCCCTCAGGGCGGATTGGTCATGATCCTCGTATCGGCGCCTTCCGACTACGTCCTCCCGTCCCAGAGACCTGGAGCGGGTACTAGTGCGATCGCGGTCGTCGTCGTCATAGTCGCGGTCGCCCCGTGCCCTGCGCTGTTCGGCCATCTTGCGCTCCCGTCGGCTCTCCCAACGCTCCAGCGGCGTGCGCTCCGAGAGGCCGTCGTCGTCGTGGCGACCGCCGCCCCCGAGCTCGAATTGCGGCTGTTGTTCTTCCCGTTCGGTTCCCTCCACGTGGCTCTCCTCGTATTGCCTGGTCCTCCTGGGACGAGGAGGGGGCGGGGGCGGCCTTGTTCTGTAGTCGGTAGCGGTGGCGGTGGAGAAGGAGGAGGGCGTGACGAGGTCGCGGTACCGATCTGCGTAGGACTTGGTCTCGCGATAGCCTCCCGCCCCTCCGGCCGCATCATTCGAGCCGACGAGGCCCGGAGTCGCGCCCGCGCTGCTGACTCCAGCTCCAACTCCCGGCGTGACTCCCGCGTACCCGGGGGTACCGGCCGCTCCCGCTCCTCCTCCCTCGAGCGAATTCTGCAACGAGGTGGGGGCCTTGTACTCGGCTCCCCTGCTGAAGCGCGCGATACGTCCGGAGGCCTCCGTGAGGGAATTGGGCGTCGGGTCGTTGGGAGACCCACCATTGCCACTTGATGTGGGGGCGGGGGTGTCGTAGGGATTGCCCGAGGAGGGACGCCACGTCGAGCCTTGGAGGCGGGTGCCGTGATGCCCGTGCCCGTGCCCGCCGCCGTCGCGATCGTAGTCCATGCTTTATTTCGGTTGCGCGGAAGAAAACTCTCTCGGGCACGCACCGCGTCGAACGAAGGTTTGCTCACGGCGTCGACGCTCGAGATGATGGAATGGCGTACCACCCCCAATCTGTTCGATTCGGGACGTCCGACTCTCTCGCTCTCTCTTTGAGCCCCTCTACCTGCAGACCTCCAACTTTCCAACGCCCCTCCTGCCTGCAATCGAATCAAGTTGTTTTAGAGTCAGTGTCCCACTCCTTGCACGCTCCTTGTCTTCGTGGATTCTTACACCATGACTGCCTGCATATTTGGATGGGACGGTGGGCGGGATGGACTTTGCTTCACTTGATGGGAACCTTGCTCGGCTTGCTTGGGGGCGGGGAGAGGTGCGCGGTTCTGAATGAAAAAATCCGAGGATCAAAAATGTGAAGACAAAGCGGTATCTCACGTACGAACTGGTATGAACATGCGCCCCAACGCATCCATCAATTGAGTCGCGGGCCCTCACATCAGTGCTCACATGTAAGCCGGTATAAAACATAAAGAGTGGGTG
>JALLBE010000684.1:0-16332 GCA_036939795.1 Thalassiosira mediterranea
AGCAAGCCTCAGAACCCTCTCCAAAGCTCATCATTGCTGCCACTAATACCCATGGCAGCAATGGAGGGCATGAGATAGTAATGCTCCACCTGGTTGCCAACCCATGGCCCTTGCCTGGCCCCACTGGTTGCATGAATAACTCCCCTGTGAAAATGGCCAGATTTGGACTGTGTCATGTCAATCTAAATGGTGTTTATTGATTTTGGCCATTTTGATTTTTATGGCCGTAGCCATAGTTCGGCTTGCTCCCGCAGCTCTAACATCAATTAATAGCCTAGACCCAGGGTAACTTTTGTTTGCCTTGCTGGGGGCTATTGTTCTGCAATGCCCCCTCAATTGCCTCCGATTACCTACTGCAGTTTTAGCTATGTACCATTAGCATTAGATTTTTTTTCTATCTTTTTAGTTGGTATATCGACTATTGCGAGCCCACAGACTTGCAGCCATTTAGGCACCCCTTGCGCAAGCTTTGTGGAGCTGAGTCGTGGACTGTCGATAGAGCGTGAGTAGAGCTCTCCGAAACACTGCTCCTCATATCAAATGACCAAAAGTTTGCGTCTCAACAGTGGTCACACACTGAGTGACCATACCCGGAATCCTGTTAAAGGCAGTCAACCTTTAGTGTTTGATGGGCTGAATGGTGTGTGGCCTGAGCAGGAGGCTGTACATGAATATGAATATGAACAGTTGTACTTTGGTCTGAAATGGGGGTGTTGTCAATCTGAGTATGATGTGCACCAACCCTAACCCTATGTCTATGATGCATAATTGAACAACACCAGTGACAGTGTGTTTTCTGTCGCTCCAAGTGAACCTAGAGACTGCTAGACATAAATCTCAGTCAAATGCATGATTATGTATCACTTTTATGGGGGATTGTTGGTTGGTTGATGGGAAGCTGTGGGCTGGGAGGATACTGCTGGGGGTACCATAGGTACAGAAGATATGGTGTACCAGTTTCTTTCAAACGCACACCATCCTTTCGAAGAAGTTGCACGTTTCAAAGACGAAAACTGAAAACTGTCGCCTCCAGCCAGCTTTGAGCTTTGACCTCACTTTCATTCAGCGATGGCGCGGACGACGCCTCCGGTGCTGCCGACGCCGCGGAGGCGGCGGAGGAAGCTAACGCTCGCCGCAGCGACCCTCACCACCGCCTCCCTCCTCGCGCGACCGCCGGCCGTCGCGTCGTCGGCTTCGGCTCTGGCGTCGGGATGGCTATGGCGTCTACCCCCGCGCACGACCGCGAGTCGTCTCACGTCCGCATGCCGAAACCGCTCGCCCCTCGGCAGCGTTCGTGGCTGCGATTTCGACGATAGAGCCTTCGACAGGAGCCACTTCCTCGACGAGTCGGACTTCGAGGACGAAGACTGGGACGACGATGACGAGTACCAGAGCTTTTCGGACGAGGAGTCCATCTACTCCTTTCGCGGGGGTGCGGCTGCAGCAGCATCGGCATCGGCGCGCGGGCCGAAGCTGCCCGGTCTCCACAGCGGCTGGCGAAAACAGGGTGGCAAAAAGAGTGGGGGTGGCTTAAAGAAGAAGCTTCAGGCGGAGAAGCGGAAACAGCTGAGACAATTAGAAGACCTGAAGGATGAAAAGATGCACAAATTCAGACGTGCATTCAGGCAGAAGCAGCGCCAGTTTCAGAGCGCGCTGTACAACCTCAATTCTCGCATCGATCCAGACTTTCCTCCGCCGCCATACAATCTGTGGCGATTAGAGCCCGATCCAGCTCCAGGAAAGACCACCCTCACGGGGAAGATCTTCATGTTTAACATTCTCATGTTTGGGCTACAGGCCTTCAACCCGAATATCACGGCCATGGGCGCGAAGCGATCCGATCTCATCATGGAAGGCAGGCAGCTCTACCGCTTACTGACTCCCATAGTCCTACACGGTGGGATCGGTCACCTCATGGCGAACAGCTACAGCCTCCGGAGCATGGGGACCAACGTGGAAAAATCCTTCGGCAAACCGCGCATGCTGGCAACTTATATCGCGTCAGGCATCATGGGGAACGTCTTCAGTGCGGTGCAGTCACCAAATCCGGCGGTGGGAGCATCGGGAGCCATCTTTGGACTGGTGGGGGCGTACTACACCTTTTTGTCGCGGAACGAACACGTCTTTGGAAGGTACGGAGAAATGCAACGAGGTCAGCTCGTAGAGACGATTGGGATCAACCTCCTACTGGGGATGACGAATCCCATGATAGACAATTGGGGACACATAGGCGGCTTCGTGGGCGGTGTAGCGATGGCATGGCTGATTGGCCCAAGTCTACACGTGGCACGGGTGCCTCTAGGGCAGGATAGCGTCGCCGCTGGGGGGTACGGTGTCGGAAAGATCATTGTGGATCGCCCGGCCATCTCGTTGCGTGTCCCAGAGGCAATTGACGACGGACTTTTCTGGGTGAACAACCATGCAAAAAAGTTGGGTAGGAGGATCACTACGGGCGTCGGTGGGCTGTTCCACCGCGGGGAGCAGGAGTGGTTCCTCGACACCAATGTAGACTTGAGCATGGGGAGCGTAGGTGCCGGTTCTGGGGATGGAACCGTATACAGGACGCTGAAGGGTGACGTTGAGTTGGAGGGCAACGTCAATGTGTCGCCGAGCGATGGCTTCCGTCAGGACGTGTCCCAGCTGGACCCGGCGATGGCTCGGAGGCGTGAGGGCCGTCCGAGGAGGACGTCACCGAGGGCAGGGCAATCCATTAGGCCCAGATACGGACACTTATACAGATGATATGAGTACCATAGAACAACTTAAAGGTGCCAGATCTACTTATGCTTCTGGATTCTTTATACTACCTCTAGATGGTGTGATCGACTTCTGCTCGGCAATGTCACTTTACGGCCATACGTTGCCAATGAAAATGTTCCTTCCCCTTAGATTTGATACCAGTGCAGCGACACGCGCAAATAATTACACGAACGCCAAATATGTGAATGCTACTCTGGATTATGTAACCTACCTAGACATGTTGCGATCGTCCTGCGTGGATCCCGATTCGCAGAAGGAGTTGCCTCACTGTCCCCTTTCATCAGTTAAAGGTTGAGATTACCATATGTTATCTCAGCCAGTATTGTGATGGCGACCGGCAGGAATGCTCGCGCAACTTCCGTGGCCTCGCGGACAGCGGGCTGCTCCGCTGAAGCCACGGCGCGAGGACCATCGACGGCACCAGAGCTGGTCAGGACCCAGTCGGGATCGCCGTCGTCCACCCCCAAGGTGTTCAGCGGGCGGAGTGTGGAGTGCCAGTCCTCGCACAGCTCGTCGCACGTGATTGCTATCGAAAGACGACTATGGTGTTGGATGGGCGACGGCTGTGCTGCCGTAGGCGGGGGTGCGAATGCCTCCGCGAAGGATTGTCCAGTCACCAGAAGAAACAAACTGATGTGCTTCATGACGCGAACCGTTAGGTCTAGCTCTTGGAGGCGACAACTTTCAATCAATCTCTTCCTCTTCTTCGATCAACTCCCCGCGACAGCTTGTGAAATGAAATGAGACCAGATTGCATAGAGGCAACTCCTATCCTACAACCAATCCTCCCCCGGACTGCGGACTGCGCAGAACTACAACTAACTGCCGTCGAACCATTCGCAAATAAAAGATGAAGGAGTACGTATCGTATCGATTACAATACAATATCAAAGCGCGACGCGTGAAACGTGACGAAAGGTGAAAGCTAGAGCTGAACGCACTGAAAGTGATGTTATTGCTGAAAGCTCTGTCAGCTATCAGCAAGCAGCCGCAAAAAAGTTGGTGTGATGTGTGAGTGAGAACTCCAAGCGATGCTTTCCGAGCTTCGTGCAATGTTCGATGTGTGGGGGAAATAGTTTTGGCAATATCTCCCACTCATCTCCCAGCTCCAAGCATCTCCCATCACCGCCAAGTGCGAGGGACGAATGCAATGGAGCCAATGAAAGGAAGTCAATATCATTTTTTTTACAATGGCTTGGAACTAAGTTGTGAGATATTGATCAGCATAATCTCCACAAGAGAAATAATGTGGTTCTTATTTTTAGAACCTCATCTATCACGCACCCATTCAGGGACTCTACAAATGTTTAGCCAGAACTACCAAGAGATCTGACTTGAAAATTGACAAGAGTTATCATTGCCATAATTGTCACATCTCATATTCTCAAGAAAGACATGATATGTATGATATGAAGCAATGAGTTTGCTCACCTCAAGTCTGCCATGTTTACCATGTCAAATGTTCATGGTCTCATGGGAGGCACTGTGGGCACGTACTATCATAATACTATCGTAAATCAAATGTTCCGCGAAGCTTGAGGAGGATATCAAGATCGAAGATCCTTACTTCTCCAATCGTTCTTCCGCCCGCGCCGCGCGCATGCACGCTCACGATGATTCACTCGATTGAGTGTTGTTTTTGATTTTTGACCGTTTATTAGAGGTATAAAATTGTCACTTTTATATTAGATTATATTTAATTTAATATAAGCGATACATGTATAAATTTATTTTTGACTATATTTCATAGTATTCATGCACCCCTATAAGTGTTCCGTTGCCATCGAATTTTATGGGGCGGGCGGGCTGAATGCTAGCTGCTGAATGCTGATTCGTCAAACAATAATTCGGTCATTGATTCCGAAAAGGACAAGGACAGCAAGCAAGATGGACGCCGCTAAGGAAGCTATTCACGTGCAGCTAGCTCAGCTCCGAACGAAGTTGGACGGCATTGAGGCCCTGCAGAAGCTGGAGGTGAGTAGGATGCGCTGCTGGCGGCCGGGCTGGGCCAACACTATCCTCCCGGGCCTCCGCGCGGTTTCGCGCCTCTCGCCCTCATCCTCGTTGCCCTTCGCTCTGACCCCTCGCTTCGAATGTCGCGACGAATTAGGATCGAACACACGTGCCCAAGGAATACATCTCGGCCGGTGGAGCCTTCGTCCTCCTGCTGCTGGTCTTCGTCGGACTGAGCGCGGGCACCCTCTGCTCAGTCGTGGGCTTCGTCTACCCCGCATTCAAATCGCTCCAGGCCCTCGAGCGCCGGGCGGGAGGCGCCTCGACGGGTCCGGATGGAGACGTGACGCAGTGGCTGATATACTGGGTTGTTTATGCGCTATTCTCTATGATCGAGGTCTTCGTGGATACCCTGCTGTACTGGATCCCTTTCTACTATGCGTTCAAGGTGGCATTCCTGCTCTGGGCAATGCTTCCCCAGACGAGGGGGGCGAGGTTCCTATACGACAACTTCCTGCGGGACTTTCTTAAGTCGAACGAGAGCAAGATAGATTCGGCTTTGGAGGGCGCCAAGGCGTCCGCGGGGAAAGTGGCTGCGGAGGCCGAGAAGGCCGCGAAGGATGCGGTGTCAGCTGTCGTGGAAAACGTGAAAAAGTCAGACGGCGACAAAAAGGATGACTAATTTTTGTGAAATTATTCACGGTTAATCTCTGTGGAATCAGGGGTCGTGTGGTGGTGGGATCATTCGGGGTTATCATACTGTTTGGAAAAAGGGGGAAGGCCTATCCGGGATAGTACCAAGGTATGGATTGTGGAGAAACAGCTGGAACAAACTCTCTCTCATCATGTGACCGTTGAAATTTTTATATTGGCCTGGTAAATTGGGTATTTCCTTCAAAGAAAAGTATATTAAACTGCTTCAGATTGATATAATCGAGAGAACTCTCTGTTGCAAGGCGACTGTCAAATATATTATGTTTGGCATGTGAGATGTTGTGCTTGCCTACAATACAGGCGGAAGAGTGCATGGAGTGCCTGTCATCAAAGCTGAATGTCCCTATCTCCTGTTTACAAACTAGCTCGGAAATCGGAATGAATATCTCGTCTTGCCGCCTAAAGTCTAAACCTTCATCACCGAATCGAATCGAATGGAAAAAATAAAAATGCCTACGGCATAATCACTAAGAGCTAAATAGCGAGCTGTTGCCTTAAGTTCTTTTGCGCCACACATGTAGATTGCCTGGGGTGCCACGTTTGGTGCAAGTTTGGTGCCGCGCTGTTCGAGGACACAGTTGCATCACCCCCTATCACCCCTGTACATATCTCGCTGCCAGGGCCGACGATTGCTGACACTCAAAGATGTGGTACGTATTACGGTGCGGTGGTCGATCGAGAGTGCCAGGCCAATCTGTCCCCAATCACCTGCGCTCCTTCGCTCATCACAGCTTGCAGCTTGCAGCTAGCTTGCACAGCCAGCACTCTTTTTTGCAACAGCTGGCTGCATGGAACCATTACCTACCTATGTTACCCGCAAGCTCCCGCAAGCCGCAAGCTGTGATTGATGCATGAGAACCTTTTTCATTTTTTGGCGATACTTTTGTTCTTTGTTCTGATGTTTCATACGAGTCCCACGTTGGAATTGGTGGAGACTCGCCACAATACAGCTCTCCTCTGTCATTCTGCTGTCATTGCCCAGCTTTCGAGCGCAGCACCCAGTTGCACCCAGAGACTCCATCCGCCGCACTTTGGCTTCTCCACTTTCGACTTCGATTGCTCTGCTTTTGTTATTTACCATATACTTCCTTGACGGTTCATTGGTTCACCTCGTGTTCATCTGCTGGATTGCAGGGCTGGACTGCCCGCCCAGCGCTTGTTCTTTCATCGGCGGTGCTGCGTCGTCGCTTCGTCGGGTGATCGGCCGCGGCGTCGTTACTCGAAGTTCCTTTACTTTAGCGCATAACAGAATATCATAAGTGAGTTCGATCGAGAGAGAAGAGTATCAAGAGTATCGTCCCGCCCGTTAGAGTCATCGTTCCTACTCCTGTTCGAGCGAAGCCCTGTGGTATCGACGATCCGATTAAGGTCGATACCGATACTTGTACCGAGAGAGATCGCCTCCGACGTTCCCGATACTCGATAGTCGGGCAAGACACCGACCCGGGCGCATTTCTTTCAGCTTGTTCGTCCCTCACCATCACAATGATGCAGCGATCGAGACTCATGACCGCCGCCCTGAGCAGGAGTGCCGTACGACGCTCTGCTTCGAAGGCTGCGAACAACCGCTTCGCCGGTGGAATCGGAGCCGCACCTAGCTCCCACGTCCACGGCAGCACCGATTCCAGGCGACCCTTCTCGGCCTTGGCCCTGGAACAGCATCATGTCACTCGTCAAGACGCTCATGAAGACCTCTCCCATCTGTACACAGCCGCGTACCACCCGAATGCCCCGGAACCCGACTACCCCGCCCTCGGGCCGACGTCCAAACTGAACCTGTTCACGGCAGTCAACTCCGCCATGCGCACGGCCATGGAGACGGACCATACCGCCGTGCTGTTCGGGGAGGACGTGGCTTTCGGCGGCGTGTTCAGATGCTCGCAGGGTCTGGGTGAAGAGTTCGGAAAGCATCGGGTGTTCAATACCCCACTGAGCGAGAACGGCATCGCGGTGAGCTACAATAGAGAGTGCGAGTGTCTCGAGCTGGAGTGACAGTTGATACTGTTTTTTTGCATCTCATCTTTCTGTTTTGTACCCACTCGTTCGTATAGGGAATGGCAGTAGGATATGCCTCTGCCGGCGGGACGGCTATTGGCGAGATACAGTTTGGAGACTACATATTTCCTGCCTTCGATCAGATTGTCAATGAGATGGCTAAGTTCAGGTGCGTGCGCACGATAGGATGGAACGAGATGCAAATATGAGCAGTGACAGATCAAACGAGCAAAGAAATTCACTTTTCATTCTGATGTACCTTACTGCCGTTCCAGGTTTCGTAGCGGAAATCAGTGGAATTGTGGAGGCGTGACGCTGCGTGCGCCGTGTGGAGCGGTGAGGATCATGTAACCATTCACTCATTCTCGTACTTCCATGGCAGGTGTGTCTCGAGTGTTGCTCGCTCAACTCGTTTTCCTCTCGTCCACACCACCACGTAGGTCGGGCATGGTGGGCTCTACCACAGCCAGAGCCCAGAAGCGTACCTTGCCCACACCCCAGGACTGGTAGTAGTCATGCCACGGGGACCCAGGTGCGCCAAGGGTCTGCTGTTGAGCTCGATCAGGAGCAAGGACCCGGTAGTCTTCCTTGAACCAAAGGTGAGTGTTGCATCGCCTCCTTTGCTGAGTTGCACCAAGTTCTCTCTCTCGAATTCTGTCCTCGTTCGTGAATTGTACCTTTTTGCTATTGTAGATACTCTATAGATCAGCAGTGGAGGAGGTACCAGATGCTGATTATGAGATACCCCTAGGAAAAGCAGAAGTTGTCAGTCCAGGAATAGATGTCACAGTTGTTGGGTGGGGTGCCCAGCTGCGAACCTTACAGGTGGCGTGCGAACTTGCGGAGAAGGAAGGGGTGTCGTGCGAACTCATCGACCTCCGTACCATCTTGCCATGGGACGCAGACTGCATCATCAACAGCGTGAAGAAGACGGGGAAGCTGATCGTGAGTCACGAGGCACCAATCACCTGCGGATTTGGGGCAGAGGTGGTTGCGACAATGCAGAGGGAGTGCTTCTTCCATCTCGAGGCTCCCATCGAACGGGTGTGTGGGTATGACACGCCGTTCGGAATGGCCTTTGAGAAGTACTATCTGCCTGACGAGAAGAAGAATTTGGACGCCATCAGGAGGGTCATGGAGTTCAGCTTGTGACGTCTTCATTGTCGTTCATAGTATAGTAGGGCGACGTAGTGCAGACTGAAGCATCTTTTAGTATTACTTCGTCAGGAGGACAAGAGGTTCAGCAAGACGCCTGTGTGCTGTGAACTGCACCGATGGACGCTTGATGTGTGCGCAATATCCTGCTATGTTGCACTTGTATGTGTATGCAGCATGCAGCTTCAGTATGCAAATACTTAGCAGAAGTTTGAACTGTGAACCTCAATCTCTCACGCATGCACCTAGATAAACTGGATGCATCCAGTTGGATTCCATCTGATACCATGAGATCTGATGAGTTAGAGAATGCTAGCCCAGCCTACGCTGATGCATCATGCGCCAGGAAGAGCAACCCACCGATCACCTCATAAAGAATATTGCAGATCCTCTCAAACGAGGTGGCCATGGCAGCCTGATGCCTGGTGGCTTTCAGTGCATATTTTTGATCTCGTTGTGGAATCACGTTAATCATGTGTAGGAGATTGAACTATCCATCAATTCATTTCTTTTCCCCGCATCCGCACTCCTTCTTTGATGTGATGTCAATGTTTTCCTTCACCACAACTTCGTCCTCTCTTTGACCATAATGCTCTCCTATATTCTTCACAGCATCCTTCGCACCATCGCACTGGGCCACAGATTTCTTGCACCGGATGATACCGAACACAGTGTACTCTTCCATCGCCATGCACGCCGCCACCAACTGTCGCCCGTCGTCGCCACCCTCCTTCTTCCTTGCTTCGAACCACGCCAGCTGTTCCCCCGAGAGCTCGACCTCCCTCGTTACCAGGTCACCCTCGGCAGGTTGACCCTTTTGTCCATCGGTCTTGGTTGCGTCGGCGTCCCCCAACGCGACGCAATTGACGCAGCACCTGACCGCCTTGGACGTTGAGGAAAGCTTGTGCTTCGACGCCATCTCCTCCAGCCACATCCACTGCGCCTGTACGAGGGCCATGGGCACCCCGCTGTACGATCCTCCTCCCTTTGCCATGGTGCAACTAGCAACGAGTGAGCTAGTGGTGAGCGGGCGGCGGAGGGCGGAGGTAGCGGGCGGCGGAGGTAGGTATCGTAGCGGGTATGTTGTAGCGGGCCGGCGGCGGGCGGGCCGGCGGCGTCGGCGGCGGCGGAAATGTGAGCATGACCTGTTACAATCTGTTACAAGGTTTACATGAGCACGAAGGTCACTGGGCGGGCATTTTGAGACGTCGTCTCCCGTTTTTTGAGAACCGATGGTATTAGTATTTGGCAATTTTAGTCTACTGTACTATTCTTAGATATCAATACGCCCAAGTATTTCAAAAAATATCAATGTTTCTATTTGTTTATTTTTTATTGAGGCAATTCGTTCATGGCGATAACGTACATAGGGTACATACGTACAATAAAGAATAAAAAGACGATGGATAAAAAGAGACACATCATCGATCGCCGGGCAATAGAAATCAATAATAGCACTTAGTAAAACATTTTAATATGAAAAGTTAAATTTTAATAAAATCAAATATTATAAATCACAAATAATTACACAAATTATTTGAAATAACATACACACTACAGTTTAATTATTTACTATTTACTTTACTTATAGCTAATTAATTGGAACGCTTTTTCCGGAAGCAGGAAGCACACTCCACACGCGCGCAGATCGCGCACAAGGCACAAGCGAGCCAGACCGCCCGGCACGAAACACCCCTGGCACGAAAAACATCCACGCGTCAAGACCTAACGTGTATGTGTCTACCCCTCGGGAAGCAAGGGGCAAGCTGCCCAAAACATCATGCAGCATGCGAACGCAGGCCATCCAAGTAAGAGGAGGCCAACATCCAACATACCCACGACGATGAACGGCGCCCGCAATGCCGAGGCCGAGCGAGCGCAGCAACGCTGAACTGATCACTGGACCGTTGCAGCAGCGACGACGCCCGATCGGCTACCCCACAGTCGTCGCGGGCCAGTAGCCCGTGCCTTTTGACGGCCAGCTTGTCAGAGTCGGGCGTTGAATTGTGGAACCGGATATTGCAATTTCACGTCTTGTGGACCGTGTATCTGGAAAGCCCAAGCGGCCGTGCGGAGCGAGGCGGATAATCGCGCGCGCTCACTGTCGAGCGGCATCTTGCGACATTAGCAAAAAACTCGACGACGACGCTCTAGTTTCGATGGAAGCATGCTGCGACGGACCCATTGACATCGTCGGTAGCGGCAGCATTCTCATCATCGCCGACCAATACCGCGCTGCTGCATCGGGGGGCCACGTTACACGAACAGACCGGTCACATGGCAGCGGCGCGACGACGGCGAATTATCTACAAAAATTTCTCGCTCGAGAGCAGGCAGGGCGTGAGGTCAGCGCGATGAACAACGGCGGCAGCCTCGACAGCTCGGACGGCTCGGCGTCGCTCGAGCCGAGCCCGCCTCCAGAGGAGGATCAGCGGCACGTCCACGAGGGCCTGCCGCGACACGACGTGCCTCACGGGGGCCTACCTTCCAGTAATGGCAAGGGCAACCTCCCCCAGTCAGACGAGCGGGCGGTTGGGCCCGAGGGCCAGCACCAAATCGACTTGAACCAACAAAACGGCTCAGGCAATCATCAGCCCGTGGCAGGTAATAGCTATGCGGACGCAGTGATGAATGGGATACACGCTCCCATGAACAACCTGGCCATGGACTCGCCGGCGGATGCCAGTGGGAGGCAAATATTGCCAAAGGTTCAGGAGCGGGATCCTGCCCTGGCGCTGCCGCGGATACAGGAAATATCGGTGCCACAGCAGCAGGCTCAGCAGCAGCAACAACATACCCAGCTGCAGGATCAGCAGCAACAACAGCCACATCAACCACAACACTTACCTGTACCAACATTTTCCATGGGGCAAACGGGTGGGGAGGGCACGTCAGAGGAGGGGGGCAACAATAATGGCAGGACCAGCCGGATGTCCATATCCTCTGTGGCACCATCCAGAGCCAACACGCCTGGAGCCATGTCGGTTGACATTCTCCAGGTAGAAGAGGGGGCAGATGCCGCTGCACCACCACCAGATGGTGCGAATGCGATATCCAATTCAGGGGGAGCAACCGGAGGCATCGGTGCCGCTCTCAACATTTCAGCTTCTGCGGCCTCAGCACCGGCCACGGCAGCCCACGAGAGGGAAAAGGATAACGACAGCATGCAAATGGTGACCACACCGCGTCATCACACTTCAGCTCCGCAGGCGCCCCCGTTATCCGAGGGGAAGGTCGGGAAGCTATCGAACCTAGCGAGGCAGTTGTTGGGATCGCCAGCGCATACGTTCGAGAGGCTGTCGTACATATTGGGCAGGGGATCTTTGGTCATGGTGAGTTTTGCTTTGGAGAAGGTTGGTTTGTCGTAGGCTGTCTGAATCATGAGGCGCGTAGCTAGCGCTGCGCTGACAAGGACGACTCCATTGAAAATGTTGTCCCATTGAATAAATCAATGAACCAAGTGAATACCAGTGACCGAGCGTACTCACTCTGACCTTTTTTTGCCATTGCTTCTGCAACATGACCATCCTTAGATCAACTTTGCCCAGCGAAATCTCAACCATCATGATGCGGAGCTGATACATCGGGCCATATTATACAACCCTCAATTGAGCGTATTGAAGCTTGGCTACAACAATCTTGGGGACGTTGGTGCCAATCTCATTGCTACGGCAATCCAGTGCGGAGGCGGGATCATTGGTGAAAGTGGTAGCTCCAAAGGTATTGAGGGATCACCTGGAGGCAATTCACTTTCGCAACCACAGCAAATACAGAACCAAAGGGTACACCTGGAACACAACGATGATCACCAATACCGGCACCATCCATCACTATCTGTCCTAGATCTTGGTTTCAATAACATAACTGACAAAGGGTGCGCCTCTCTGGCCCGTCTGGCCGCAGCCCGAAACCCGGCGCTGTCAACTCTCTACCTGAGTGGAAATGCCGTCCGCGAGGCGGGGGCATTGACCCTGGCTGAGGTCATCGCGGGGGGATGTGGCCTGACGTCGCTTCACCTGACCGCCAACAAGATCGGGCCGCGGGGGGTCAAGGGGCTGACGAGGAGCATGGCCGAGTTCGACGTCACCCTCCAGATGGCTCAGCAGGACAGAGAAAATCGAATGGCGCTTGAGGAGGAAAGAAGGAGACGAGTTTCTTCCAATGGGGGCGAGGGAACCAAAATGGGGACCACAGGCAGCCACAACACTGACGATGGTGTGGATCTTCAGTCGTTGGGAATCAACGATGATGAGGACCAGGGGCAGGATGGCAACAATGAGGAGACGGATGATTTGTCGCGGTTACGTGGTTTCAAGTGCATGCAGGAACTCCATCTCGGAGGCACTTCCATGGATTCCACAGGCTGCCTCTCTGTGTCCAACATGCTGCTGACAAATCTCTCGTTGCGTGTCATCTGCCTTAGCGACAATGGCCTGAACGATCAAGACCTTTCTCTTTTTTCTCAGTCGCTATCGCGTAATCGGGAGTTACCTCTGGAGGTGCTGCAGCTGTCATTCAATAGGTTGACCTGTGTGGGTGTGGAGACACTTATGAATGCTATCTGGGGATCCAAGACGCTGAGGGAAATCAAACTGGACAACAACCAGATTAAGGATCGGGGGGCCCAGCTTGCAGCAGTTGTGCTTACCTCAGTGGACCTGACATTGCTTGACATGGGATTTAACAGGCTCACTATTGTTGGGATCAAAGCTTTGATGAAGAGCCTCGCCGAGAACAGATCACTCCTGACGTTGACATTATCTGGAAACGTTTTGGACACAAATGCGAGCAAGGCTGTAAGTTATGCCCTCGCTTACAACAAGACCATCAGGAAGTTGTATGTGGATCATTGTTCATTGAGCTATGCCGCGCAACGGCACATCGCCGCTGGAATCGTCAGCAACAGTAATTTGGCGCTCAGGGTGATGTCGGGGTTTCCGCTGGGGGGTGAGTGACTTTCCTCTTCACCTGTGTGACATCCTTTTCTTGTCACATTTGACCTTCTAATTGCTGTTGTCATTGAACCTATGATGGTGCTTTCATTCCTTCTCCCGCCACAGCCATCTCGGTCACACTGGGACTCCCTAGTGCATTGGAAACATGGTCGAATGAGCAGGTTTTGAAGTTCATAAGGGTTATGTGGGATCGTCACCGTCACGAAAAAGAGACTGCTGGACAACTTGAACCATCTCTGTCTAAGGAAAGCACACAGTCAATATCCACTACAGGAGCGGCGTCGGAAGGGGGCTCTGCCAAAACTGCTGCATCGCCTAAGTCTGCTGCCACTAAAGGAGAAGCTAAACCTGGTCCATCAGACCCTGCCACAGTTGTTGCAGCAGCAAAGAGTGCCTTCGAGGCACTTGGCGATGCTGGAGGAGCGCTGCTGCTCACAGAGGAGCCGCAACGATCTATATCAGACTCGTCCCCAATGGTCTCTTCTGATGCTGTGATGTTGGAAAAAACACCATCAGGCACGATTCGCGTGCCCTCTCTTGACGGATCCGACGATGAATCCTGCAACCTTGAATCGAAACCCAACAACAACATCCCCCTAGAGGTGAGCAATGCCCACACATCCACTGGTAGCCTCTGCACAGCCAATGGCCACGACTGCCCTGAGAGACCAGTAGACCCAGCGGCGAAGAAGCGGAACATGGAGTGGCTTCGGCTACATTTCCGTTCTTTGAATGAAATGGGACAGTTGCCATACAACTATGCAGATTTGCTGCAACTTTACCGTTGGTTTTATTCCCCTGTGGACATCGGTGCTGAATGCGACGAGACAGGAAGTGTCAGAAACGACAGCGGAATCATGTCCCACCTACCACCTCCTCAACTGGGGTTGGGCTTCAACCCCGGTGTGTCGACGAACACCTCTCCGCACACAAAGCTGTCTGGTTTGCAACGCAAAATTTCTTACCGAGGATTGAGTGATGTGATGATGGTGCAGCAAGGCAATAATTTGCCTTCGCCAAATTTCAGCATTGAAAACTCAAGCAAAAGACGGCCCGTGGCAGACCAATCTATGCAACCCGCAACGAAGCGGGCAAAAAGTGGCAAGCCGAGGATAGACTAATTTCCGCGAATTAAGGTGAGCGTTGTTTATTTCCTAGACGACATTGATTGGAAGCGAATCCAGGTTCTTACCCACAAACCTCATCTTCCTGAACATGTTACAGGTGAAAATTGACCTTTACCTGTCCTCCTCCAAACAGACCAAAGCATTGGTTCTGCTCCGACAGCTGAAATTCATGGAAACAACCATGTTCCACGGCGGCAACCTTTACTGCGACCAGCAAACCACGAATGAATCTCATTCCAGCGAACCTGTGGCTACCGACGCTGAAGTGATTTTAATCGACATGCTGTGACGTGCAGATTTGAGAACAATCAACGGTCTTGTTGGCGAGGAGAAATTGCCACCAAACGCTAATGGCTAATTGGCTAGTCAAACAGAATCAAGAGGAGCACATGGCATGGTTTATTTTCTCGAAATGAACTCCGTAATTTCATACTAATAAACTTCTTTGGCTATAGAAAGGAAGAGGTCTCGAGTGCAGTATCTTACTTGCCCATTGGAACGGGGAAGGAAATGAATGAATTGCTCCAGATGAATGCAGTTCAACATTACTTGATTTCAAGGCTCCTCAACTGAAAGCCATTGGAACTTCCTCGTATTTGTAGATGCGAGGACGAAAATAAACCCAAAAGCATAAAAGCTACATAGATATTTATCTCCCTACAACCTCTTACCAGCTGACAAATATTCGCATACATGTTGTTGCCTTGAAATATTCCCCCAGGGTATCTCCACGCCTGAAATCGGAGTCTAATCTAAGCCTTAGGCTTCCCGCCCTCCTTCTGAACATTGACTGTCACGTTTTCCTCAACGCACTTGCTAGTCACATCGCACAGGCTAAAGTTGAAGTCATGTGGCATTGTCTTACCCTTGGATGGGATTTGGTAAGTTATGGTCACATCACGGGGTACGCCCGAGGACGTTCTGATCTTGTTGACCTGCGATGTCTTGAGACCCACTCTTCGGTAGTATTCGCCATTGACGTTGACATTCAGGTGATTCAAGACGGTGTCGTCCGCGACGCTCAACGTAATAGTGACGAGAGTACCCGGAGCCACCGTCGTGTCTGGCGAGACCGAGACAGGTCCCACAAACTCTGGCGAGGTCGCGTCCTCCAGGCTCAAAAGTGTGCCGCACTTGCTTGTCTCCTCGATGTCACCTACGAAACTAGTGACGCAGTAGTTGTAGTCACCCGCCGCGATAGGACCGAATGGATTCATGTCATAGATTGAGTGGTCGATGACATCACTCAAATAGTGTCGGTACGTGATGTCCTGATCGTCGAAGGAGTGCTCGGCTACGACGTCCCCCACGCCGTCTCGCAACTCGAAGTCGAACGTCCGGCAGGGACCCACGGCGCACGCGTCGCAGTCCATCTCGAACATGAGGTCGAACGTCGCTCCCGCTCCACTGTCGTCGTAGATCTCGGTCCATCCACCGATCCCGTCGGCATTGCCGTAGAGGAGGATTCCGCCATTATTCTTGCTCTTGGTGCATGAGACCAGCGGCTGGGCGGAGGAGATGTTGCCGGACAGGCAGACGAGGATGGACAGGAGCGAGAGATATGTCATGGTCACGGTGTCAGGATTTATTTTGTGAGACAGTTGTCTGTCGAGGTCGTCGGTACGTTATGTCGGTTGGGTCGGACATGTGGCTGGCTTCATGATTAATTTTTT
>JALLBE010000685.1:0-19002 GCA_036939795.1 Thalassiosira mediterranea
GCTCCGTCGTTGCTTTCGACGCCTCGCGGCGGACGCGTGACTCAAAATCGAATTTTAAAATTTCCCACGGTGTGCGAAGCCATTCTCACCACTCCAACAAATATAAAACAAAGCACCGTGCTGCGCGGCGGACGCCGCCTTTCATCTAGAATTCACCCCGCAGTCCCCCAGTAGCCCTGAGCAGAATGTCCTATTTCGCAACGAAAATGCATGAAGGGCATGCTTACGGTGTCACCGCTTGTCACATTGTGTCCAATAATGCACAGAGATGACCTACCATACCTATATATAAATACACATACATACTAATCCGCGTTTTGGCTCAGCAGTGCCGAGTGGGTCCACCATCATAACCTCATTTTTGTTCTCCTTTGTCAGTGATAAAAGGTGATCAATAGGTACCTTCAGCTTGCAGTTGCCATGCAGTGCAGGCTACAACATGTACATAAGTCCTATGGTACCTCACTCTTCAAACCAGTCAGCGGTACTGTCACCCGCTCTTTCTCCGGAGTCAGGTCGGATGACACAGAGGCTCGATGTGTTATTATTACCCATACAAAGGAAATACGCTATTGTACGACTAGGCAACATATGATGGGTGGTCACTACCTACCACACATCTAATGCGGGCGATCGAGCGTGATATGGTACCATAGGACCAGAGATCCTCGACGAAATGATTTCTGTCGCTGGAGGACGCTGGGCGAGGCTGGACGCATGTTCAGTTTGCCCCATAACTCCAACTATCAACGACATTCTAACATGAGTTCTCTCTCCCGCGCACCTCGTCCCCCCCCCTTCTGAAGGAAAAAAGGAAGTTTCGTTGATCACAGTCTATGGAGTCGTTTTCCTCATCTGGCGTTTTGCGAGGACCTGCACGATATATTGTAGTGTTGTCTGTCAACTCTGTACCAAACATCTCATACCAAGCTCATACGTCTCCGAACTGTGTCCATGTCATCTTGCATAACGCAACATTCCGTTGGCGCGAAATTATTGGCCACGCGCTTCGCTCTCCGCCTCACTTTTTCTCCGATGATCCCTCCAACCAAGCGCGTATCCGTCCCGCCTCGCCATCTTCGTCGTTCCCCTCGCCGTATCTCCGACGCATCGTTCGATACTTTTTGAGTTGTATGGTGCCCTCCATCTCGCGTATCATCTGCACGAACAGAGAACACAACACGAAGGCAGCAATAAGAAAAGCTAGAAATTCCAGTCGATGGAATCGTGCACAAACCGTCTCTGCCATCGAAGCAATCATTTCACATTGGCAGCGATGAATACAACTCACGTAGCGTCCCCTCCCGACGGCCTTTCGTACCCTTCTCTCGTTTTCCTTTTCTATATCCGGCCCCGAGCCCTCCACCAGCGTACAGTTTTCTGGATTTCGAAGCACATCCTTCCACTTTCTGCGGACGTACTCCAGCCCATCAGGGTGGGGGTATTCCCGACCGACGATTATGACCCTACGATGCCACGGAGTGGATGAACGCAAAAGACGGGTGAGTTAATCCACTCGGGACATTCACCTCGAAGAAAATACGATCACGTTTCACGTTTCAAATGGATCCGCACGTAGCATCGCTGGAGAGGGACGTCGCGACAGCCCGCGTATCTCTCAACCGGAGCGGGCGCAACTTGACAGTTGCTCGACCCATATCCGTCCACGGTCGCATCGCCCGCGGTCATCGACGCGACACGACACACAGCGGCGACGGTCGGCCGTCGGCCGTCAGCCCACACACGCTGCAGAACAGGGGTCGCAAATCGAGGCGCGGACGTGTCGGCGACTTGCCTTTTGTAAAGGTCGCGGACGAGCGGGTGCATCGTGCGCGATCGTGCCGTGCCTTCGTCGGCCTCGGCAATGATGGGTGATGGGCAGTGGGTAGGCGTTGACATATAGGGGGCAGACCCCTCCCTTTCCGGGGGCTCTGCCCCCACTTCTGCCCCCCCCAAAAATGGGGGCCCTACCTGTAGGAATTCGTAGGAGACATACCAGAGAGACATGTCATATCAGACAAAATGGCCGGCAATATGGCGGGAGGAGCCAAATTCTGACGTCATCCGGCTGTTTTGAGTCAAAAAAGGCCTCGAAATTTGGCCGACGAGGACAGATGATATCCTATTTTCCGGGGGCGCGCCCCCGCGCCCCCTATATGTCAAGGCCTAGTCTTGAGTTCTCTTCGACGCAGATCTGAGTACGTAACCCATTTCGATTTCCCTTTCCAACTCCCAGCTGTGCGGCGTGCACTACGATATATTGTATCCCGCATCTCTCGATCGAGCCTGATTCTCTCGCTCCGGCCGTTCGGACGAAACCGGCGCCATGAGGAGGGCGTCCGGTCTGGCAAAGACCACCTCGTCGCCTTCGGGAGGGGCGGGAGAATCCGCGCCGTCGACCTCGCCCGCCGCCGCCCGACGCGTGGTGCGCCGTCATCGACGATCTTCCGCCGTCGGATTGGCGTGCGCCGCCCTCTCTTGCCTCTTCGCCTCCGGGGGCACCCTCCTCCTCGTCTCGAGGGTGATATCTTCCTCCGCGCCCATAGCAGAAGTTGGAGCCCCCGTGGATGTCGGGGCGGCGGGCGCCGATGTGGCGGCCGCCGCATCCATCGGGAGGAAGATCCGCGGGGGCGGGCCGGATCGTCGTCGCGCACGGGCCGGCGTCGCCGTCCGAGACGAAGCGCCGCCGGAGCCGGAGCCGGAGCCGCAATTAATGGCCATGGATCCTTCCAACGCCAAGGGAATGATAATTCACACCCACCTCGGAGATATCCGCGTCCACTTCACGCCGGAACTCGCGGGGCCGACGTCGATACAGTACGTGATAGACGTCGTGGAGGGAGCTTCGTCGAGGACGAACGCGGGCATGGCCTCGATCACCGCCGAGACCGCGAACGGACGGCGAGTCACGGAGGGGTACGGTTGCAAGAAGTGCGTATTCTATCGAGCCGAGCCCAAATTGTTGCTGCAGGGATCGATGGTGGAGCCGTCGGCGAAATCGAGGGACGTGAAGCTGGGCCCGTGTCCGGTGGAGAACTACAAGCCGAAGCTGGAGTGTCCTGCCCACGATCCGAACTGCGGGTGCCACGGTCCGGTGATGACGAGGGGGATGGTGGGTTGGGCGGGGGGACCGAACGGGCCGGAATTTTTCATCAATACCCACGTGAGTCTCTCATGGCAACGCTTTGCGTTGATGCACATGCATCTCGTGTGTCTTGCATTTGCATCGTATCGAGCGAAAGAGCACTAACTGGGAAGATCATCAACTACCATCCACCGCGAAGGAGAAACCGGTAGACTGGTGGGAAAATCAGCACACCGTGTGGGGCGAGATCCGCGACGAGAAGTCCCTGCGGGTGGTGGAGAGCTCGTACGACCTGCCCGCGAAAGTGACCGGGATGAGGATGCTGGATGAGAAGATCGAGTTCTCGCTGGAACTTTTTTAGTGGCTTTACGCGAGATATTTAGCAGCGGATTTGACACCGCTGTTACTTTTTTAGTGATGTGAACCCATACCTATGCCGACCATCTCCGAGCACCTCCACCAATATTCCATCGTCAATGTCTTTCGTGGAAGCACCGTCGATGGTATACATTCATGTTTCTCAGATCGTCCTTCCTGATTTTGCTTCTCTGACTCTTCACTCGGATGTCCCAATGCTGCATCTGCTCGGGACGTCCAACAACGCCCGACTGCGTTATTCGCACACGAGGAAAACATCAGGTCCTCGTTTTCATTACAGCGACCGTACGCCCTCATCTCGAGAGTCTACGAAGAGCGCCGAGAGGAAAGCGAAGGCCCCGTCGATGCCGATGACACATTGGACAGATCATTACATGGACAGGAGACTACTTCATTTGCCACGGCATCCATCAGTTCCTGCAGCATATCCCATGATAGCAGTGATTCGCTGGAAACATTCTTGTTTGGCGGTTTCGAGATAATTGCTTCTGCCAGAAGTGTTCAAGTGTATGTGATTCGTGGGGAAAAGGACAGGGAAGAGTCTTATTTGACTACCTGTAACGGTGTACTATCACGAGATACTTCAACTGTGGACACAACCCCTTCTTACCTCGATGGAACCATGCCCAAAGTAGCATCTGCAGATCCTAGAACTGATTCATGCGATGACTCATTCTACAAGTTTGTGTACCTTATTCCTGGTGGGCCCAAGCCAGTGACTACAGTTAGATTGAAATTTGTCAAGATCACTGTATCCAATGACAATGGTGGTCCTGGTGGTCCGGTCGTGGTGCAAAAACTTGGCGTAAAGGGTCGCCTAAAGGGTCGTCTATCTGATTCCATACATGCACCAAATCCAGTTTCGCAACGACAATCCATGCAACATGATGGAGATGCCGATATTCACGTCACTCGGGAAAATGGAGTCATTCACGATGGAGAGGATGGCAACATGGCTAATCTCATGGCTACCTTGCAAGCCAGTGCTACCTCTGATCCTAGAGAGCAACTCCGACAGCTGAACGTTCGAAAGCAATCAGAAATCCTCTCGAAAATACCAGGTTCGTTTCAACTCTTGTCGCCAGTACCCTTGATTACCATGATTACCATGCCCTGCTTATCACCCCTTGCTTCTCTGAATATAATGCGATCTTATAAACGAATTCTTTGAAGGTATCAATCTTTTCATCAGGCCCTTCGAGGAATTGACAACGAGCAAAAACGAGGAGATGCTCTCCCAGATGGAAACGCGCATTATGGGTAGGCTGGATGACATCGCCGAGATGGAAGTGAAAATGATGGATAGGATGGAAGCGGCCATAATTGATCGGTTGGATGGCATGGAGAGAAGATTGGATGTACTGGAACACAGATTGAGAGGAGCAGGAATAGATAGTGAGGCAAGCATTTCAATGAAGGATCAACCTCATGACACACTACTTCGTAGACATGTCACAACATAGATAGCTACCGGTCAAAACCCAAGGTATGTAGAGGAACCAAGTTTTATCCTTCCCCAGCGTCCAGCATTACTCAGCTTGCATAAACCGATAACTCACGATAGCTCATGATGGCCTTTATCCACCTTCAAGCGATGCATGATTCAAGTTGTGGGTGACTCTCGCACATGGTACGCATGACAACGCTATTGCCGATGAGTGCAAATTCCTCTATCTACGTATGAGTGATGTAGTGTTTGTGCCCTCGTGAGGATGCACAATACTCAATACTGCCCATAGGCCTACACACAGAACCATGGGCAGTCATTATGGTACTGGTGATGTGCTCAGCATTCTAATCAGCTTCGGGTCGATATTTCTCGAGGAGCAGGCAACTCTCGTGATCTTGAGTGGAGAGATGGCATGCAGAAGAGGGTACCTGCCAAGGTACAGTGGTACGATATGGACATGCTGCAATAGCTGAAGGTTGCAAGGCAGGTGCACAATCTTCCACAACTCAGCAAGAGAGTGGCCGCGAGCAGGGAGAAAGCAATACCTACAGCAGCCCATTTAAATCAACCTCGATCAGAGTTGGCAGTCGACATGGAAGAATCCATCAACAACCTTACTCACAAGCCGGTGGATGAGACTTGCAAAGACAGTGGAGTGGAGGACGAAGACGAGGATGACAAGTCTACAGCAGGACATTTGATGCGATTCTCGTCAGCGCTAAAATGCAACATATCTCAGTTGCCCGTCAACAAGCGCATCCTGCTTTTGACTGTTTTATATATAACACTGTTCAGTGCTGCAGTCCTCGGCTGGGGACCGATGCAGCTCATGCTCGAAGCCGACGGTGCATTTTCGGGCAAGTGTTCAACTGACGAGGTGACGGAGGGCATCATTTGCGATGAGCAGACTGTCAGCCTGTTGAGGATACCGTTCTTTACAGGAGGATTTTGCAGCCTTCTGGCACCTTTTTTGGGTCATGTAGCTGATTACCATGGAAGTGACGTTCTCATGCATCTTACTGGCGTGTTTGGGGTTATTGGAATTTCTCTCATCATGGTCGCCTCGGCATCTAGCACTGATTGGATCTTGTTCATTGCCTTCAGCTTTCTATATCTAATGCTCATGTCAGGCGCGATCATGATTACAAAAACCGGCCTGTTGTTTGATGGGGACGCAAGGCGTCGAGTCATCAGTGTCTTGAATGCATTGCTTGACGCAGGCTCGATGACGTATCTGATACTGCTTAAGATCATGCAAGGCGTTCCTGGTGCAACATTAGTGCAAGTCATGGGAGGATACCTCATTCTAGCATGTGTGTGCTTTGGGGCATCATCTTATCAATGGATAAAAATGGTCAAAAGTCTGAAGAAGGTCGGCTCAGACAACATTGCACCAGTTGATGACATTGAAAACACAGAAGAGAAAAATGATCTCGCCGTTGAAATGGCAAGAAGCAATGACTTTTGTCAAGATGATATCCAGTATGGTGTACAAACGTCAAGTTGGCCGATGGGCAATGAGACATTGGAGGAGGAGTGTACATGCCAGTGTTGCCCAAATATCGACTATAAACTGGTTCGTAGGCGGACTGCAACTGAGCAGCTACGATCAGAATTGTTTCTCTTGTTGCTGGTCTTCTACACGTTTAACGGATTGAGAAACATGTTTACATTGACGACAGCACGAGATTTCCTGAAGGACCTTGGTGATGATGCCCACGGAAACAAGTACTTGACCATTTTCACTTTCCTCAACGCAATATCCGTCTTTGGTGAGTATTGATTCATCCATCTACCTTTCTCGACACTAGAGCTTCCTGTGTTAATTTCAGTCTTCCCAAAACTCTATTGCACAGGTCAACCTGTCATCGACTATGTACTGAAAAAATATGGGTATGGTGTTGGTTTGCACACAATCACTGTGCTAGGGCTCATTCATGGAATTATTCTGTTGAGTTCCACCAATCTGAATGTGCAGGTTAGTGAACAGGATGAAACAGAATCAACTTTCTAGTGCACCCAATTCGTATCATAAATTTCACCTTGCCTCCTTCTTCACTCTTATATTGTCAACAGATTGTCGGATTTGTTGTATTCTCGTTTTACAGAGGATTTCTTTTCTCGGTTGTCTTTTCCTTTCTTGCCACATTCCTAAGTGGGGATGTGATTGGCAAGGGAGCTGGAATTATGAGTACAGTTGAAGTCCTCAAGTTCATCAACCTACCCCTTGCAAACTGGGCAGTTACAAAGCTTGACGGTAGTTTCTTTTGGCCAAATTTCATATACACGGTTGGGTTGTTGCCTTGCTTTGTAATGGCCTGGAAAATGGGGAAGATATGTCAGCAAGAGAAGGAAGTGGAGCAGTATGTTTGCAAAAAATGCCAGGTGAAACATGACACGACAGTTGTCAGGCTGAGTCAACGAATCATGATTAGCCAAAGACCCTCTATATCTCACGGAGCTCCAGGTGGAAACAAAAACAGAGATTCATTTAATGGAAGGGCCTCATTCATAACAGTCACGGTCTTGGAGATGAAGCCAGTGACCAGGCACACTAGGCTGACTCTGCAACATTTTTCCAATTCAAAACAGACAATGGGGCGACCTCGACGTACGATCTAGTGTCGTCTTCTGCTAGACAAAGTTATTCTGAGTAATTTATGGACACGATGCCACTTCAAAAATTGAATTCTACCCTGGTCATGGCTGTCCTTCTACTCCAACTTGTCAGAAGGTCGGATGTGAAAAAATAGATGCTGTGATTGTGTACGTTCACGGCAACGGCTTTTTAGCAGGGTACGTTCACAATAAATGGGCAACTTCGAGAAAGGCACTCCAACGGGGCTGGAGCGGTGTAGCATGGGAGACAAGAACAGACATAACAAGTATGATTTATACATATATAAGAATAGCCCCTTCTGCACTGCTATCCTAAGGTCTTCCGATTTCTGCTATGGGCTCTTGACCAGCTTGGCTTCAGATGACTTCTTCGTTCTGTCTTTATCCTTCTTCTTTTTCTGTCTATTCGGACCCTGTTTCTTGCTCCTTTTCGATTTATTCTTCTTTGCCTCATTTGCCACCTTCTCTTCCTTCACCCTATTCATTATCTCCTCCTCAATCCGCCTTTGCTCCTCTATCAGAGCAGACATTTCTCTGTCCTTCCTTTCCTGTTCTTGGATCTCACCTATTGATGCCGCCCTCTCTCGCTGTTGAACAAACCACTCGTTGCCATCAATTTTGCACATGTGATCTTCTTTGATACGCAAGGCTTCCTCTTCTTGCTGAATTTCAGAGAAGCTCTTCGTTGTTTTTGATTGGGAGCGTCTATGCGCTGTCACAGTCCCATGTACTGGCTTCTTCGCTCCTTTTTCTGCTAATTTCCCCCAACTGGCGCCAATGCTGCTCATCGTATCAATTTTCTGATTGCTGGTCTTCTTCATGTATGCGCTCAGTGTAAATGGACTTGTGTTTGGGGGAGACTTAGCGTGCATTGCTGGCAGTGATTTCGAGGGGTAGACACTGGATGGTGAACAGGCATTCAATGACACTGGTTGTTTCAATAATGCAGCATTTGGAGTCCACTGTCCTTGTGTCTTAGGAAAAGCACCAACAGATTTCTGCCTCTCCTCCTCCAGAATGTCTTGGAACGACTTTGATCTGGGCTTTGCCTTTGAAGAAGGTTTAGTGATCGGTGTTGCTGTCTTCTTTGCTGTGGCCTTCGGTGTGCACCAGGAATTTTGTGGCTGAGCGGCAGATGGCTTTTCCAACAAGGCTCCATTTCCACCATAATGGCTACTCTCCATCAACTGCATTTGTTTCATTGCCATCATACTATCAGCTACCTTCTTTTCTTCCTCTGCCTTAGAGTGCATCAACCTGTTCCGGTGCTTCCTACCGTTGATGTGAAATTCATAGCTGTCGCTATCAGGGCAGGATATTCCACAAACATTACAATGATATTTGGGGGCAGGGACATCTCCCACAGGTTTCTTCTTAGGCTGATCTGGGAAGAGTTTCTTAGGTTCTGGATGTTGTATTGTGTCTTTGTCCTCCTTTACAAAAGAGACTCTGCCAGTTTTCCTGTTGCTGATGGGTGCATTGGCGTCCTCTTTGGATGCTGAAGGAGCTGCCTTCGTCGCACAAACGTTGACCTCATTGCTGGTAAGAACTAGTTTCTTTTCTGACTTTTTCGGCTTCTTGGTCGTCAAGGCAAGAGGCGTCACTGATCCAGCATACTGTTTGAGCAGGAACTTGCTGTGGTCTGCCCAAGTCACTCCGTTGGCTAGCTGAAGCACAAATGGGTGAAATGGCCCATCCAACTCATGCCTCCCAGTGCCAACAATTACTGTACTCGAAAGAAACGCTGCAAAGTCATTCTTGTTTGCAACTGCTAACACTCCGTCGAGGTTCTGTCGAACAAAAGCCTCACAAAAATCTATTAGAGGCTGGCAGTTCAAACGCCTTGCAACGAGAGAGATGGGTATAACATTGAAAAGATCAACATTGCGAGATATTTCCAAGGCTGCCGTCTCCTGCAAAGATAGCGGTTGGTAGCATTTGTCATCTTTCATCTCGTCATTTGTGCATGGCAGCGAGGGGAAACTAGTCCCCACAAGCAGCACCATGTGCTCCTTCGCAGCTGCTACACCTACAGCACGATGAACTCGCTTCACCTTCCTGGGACTTGGCTGCCACCTCACGCCCTTGTGGCCCATCACATCGTTGCCATTGGAGGAGCCCCAAGTAAATAAATGCCCATCAGAAGTTACCACAGCAGTGTGACTTTCACTTGCAGACACAGCCATAGCCCTGCCACCACCATTCTCAGTCAGCATACCTGTCACAAGCTGAGGAGAGGATATCACCGACGAAGAAGAAGTCTGACCACTCTGGCTGTTGCTACGCAGCCTACGCTTTGTTTCTGACGTGGCCCATTGTGACTCATCACTCAGACCTTGTGTATGAACAGCACTGTTCTTGTCAACTCCCAAGGACTCCGAGTGTAAGCCCCAGGTGTAGACTCGGCCGTCAGCCGTGACAGCCACATTGTGGTACTTAGCACATGATATCGCCGTTGGATTGATGCAGCTGGATATGGTATAAGCACCTGCATTGCTGGTCTGGCGCGTTGTACCAGGTGAACCGTGGCCACCATCAGATGGGAAGTCCACTCGCATTGGCGAGCAGTTGCCATGGCCCCAACCATAGATGGTATTGACCGGCATAGATGCGATTGACGTCTCACCCGACGAAACTTTTGGAGGCGTGGTCAAAACCAGGGTTGAAAAATCAGCAGCGGCAACAGCGATGGCCCGCCTACGTGGCTGGGCAAACCAGAGACCATCGACGCGTTGAGGTTGATAACAGCACCTATTGTTGGTCTGTTGAATGTGTTGGGGTTGGCCACATGAATTTTGAGTGTCAGCCAAGGTGTTCATTCGGTCATATGAAGGGGGGAAAAGTGTGCACATGAACTTACTGGCGAAGCAGGTGAGCCTGATGAGTTTCCACCCATAAAAATACCAAGCTGTCCTGATCGATTGTCGCCCCAGCAGTAGACTTCGCCCAGCTTCGTGAGAGCAACCGAATGACGGGCACCAGCTGCGACAGCGATGACGCAGGAGTGCTTCAGTTCTCCCTCTACCCGCCGTGGAGATAAGCGACTGTTGTCCCCCCCCTGACCACTCTCTTGGCTGTCTTGGCACTTGCCTAATGAAGAGGAGGGGATGCCCAGTTGGCCGAAGCCGTTGGATCCCCATGCGTAGACATTGCCATCTGCAGTGGAGCACAGGGAGTGGTTCTCGGCAGCAGCAATACTGGCCACAATTCGCTTTGTCAACGATCCCAGAATGCGTGTTGGGAGCGGTCTGTGATTTTCGTCACCTGTGCCAAGTCGTCCTCCCTTATAGAATTAATGGGTTTGATGTTGCAATAAGTTGAGAAGATATGAAACAATGCATGCACATCCGATGTGCCTGATGGGACACATTGGGCTCAGAGCCCATCACATTTTCCAACCATTGCACTCACTTTCCCCAGGCCACACGAGAACAACTGGCCACTACGCGTTGCAACAAGTGTGTGATGTGTGGACGCCGCTACAGCCACGGCAGGCGAATGCACAGCATCTCTCTCCCTAACTGGGGTAATTGACTCCGCATCCCTTGCGCTCGCAGACCAGCCCCTCCTCAGCTCTCCCAGGGCGAATGCCTCAACCCTCTTGGGTTTGTAGCTCGTCTCCTCTTTTGAGGACGAGAAGTCCCTGTCGCCGCGCTTCGCCCTACCCGATGCGGCCACTTGCGGCACGCCCAGGGCGGCATGTCCAGCGCGACCAAACGTCATGACCTCGCAGCCGTGGTGGTCTGAAGCACGACTAGGCTGCCTGCTCGCTGGCTTCGGTTGCTGATGAGCCTGTTGATCTTCCTGTTCGACAACATCGTCATCTTCATTTTCAGCAAGGGCACCAAAATCAACATCCTCGAGGGGTGCAAGATCGTTCCCTCTCCTATCATTGTCACCGGTGTCCTCATCGTTGTTTTGACCCTCACCAAGATTAATATTGAAGCTCCCACTCCTAGCTCTCCTTTCGCGTCCAATGTTGAAGCTTCCACTCCTTGCCCTCCTATCCTGCACATCGTCCTCTCCATCATTCTCAATATTATCATAGTCCCTATCGTCCCCAAAGGAAATCATTCTCCTCCTGTACCGGCGCGAGTTGTTGACTTTGGTTGACTCCTGTCCTGTCTGGGTGTTCCTCCAGCCCCTCTGCAGGCTTTTCAATTGCAATGTGCCCCTGCATGCCTCCAATCCCCCTTCGGACGTTCTCCCCAATAGCTTGAGTGGCGAAAGCCCCTCGTGATCCTTCGAGGAAGCCAAATCGTTGATCAAGCCGAATTGATCTTCGCTCTCCCCGGTAAAATTGCCATCCAATAGCCTCAAAGGATGTTGCATCTGCAAATTATTTCTGTGCCCTCTCTCGTGCTCCATGGAGGGCGAAGAGGCTTGCTTCAACAGCAGGAGGAGCGTCGTCAGATCTCTGTGCAATATCGCCCTGTGGAGGGGGGTGTACCCGCTCTCGCCATCGGGGGTTAGCATGGCCCTGCGAAAGTGAGTCAGTCCTTCCACATGCAGATGCCCTTTGCGGCTAGCCTTTTTCGTCCTGGAAATGGAGTCATCCATCTCCTTGAGGCGGGTGGAGAGGGCATCCACGAGGAAGAGGCCGTCCCGTTGTAACTCCTTGGAAGCATCGAGGTGGCCCGGTGAGGAGGCAGCCTCCACTGCTTTGTGTAGGGCCGTGATACCTTCGCCTTTGCCACCGTGTACGAAGTGCTCGATCAGGTTGATGCATGCCCTGAGATCTTCCAAGTTCGCATGCTGCGTGGTCTCGGGCGTCGGAGAGGATGATGATGTGGGTGCCGGCGGCGCGCCGCCAAGGCTCGAGGAGCGATTCCTCCTCCCCATATTTGTTGATGAGATTTGTTGCTGTTTTTACTGCTTCTCTCGCTTCTCGTATTGATTGGTTTACTCTCGTTGTTGTGACTTCTTTGTCTGCTTTTCACTTTTGGTTGCAATTGTTGAGGATGATGCTGTCGGTGTAGGTGTCGGTGTCGTTTGGTTACTGGTGCTATCGAGTAATCACGCAATGGCGGATGTAATTGTACTGTTCTGACAGAGTTGATGATGAAGTAGACGTTGGCGCGTGCATCGACGGCGATTTGAATGGGTTGGACTGAATGAGTCGAATCTTCGATAGGCGCGGCTGCGTCCGAAACGGGAGAGCCGATGATGATGGATCGGCGGAGCGGCGGGATGTCGTGGTCCGTCCTGGGCGATCGTCACGATGGGAGTGGACGCGGCTGGGATGGGCCGCCACACTGCGTCCCGGAGGTCCGCGGGGACGGCTAGGACGCCGGTGATGCGGCGCCATTGTCGACGACGCTGCGATGAACATTGCCATCGTACGGTGAACCTCTCCACTCTGGGCGGGCGCGGCAAGGCAGGAGCACGCACACACACGCGTGGCACTGGTGGCACAGTCCACTCCAAAGAAAAAAGCTCCACCTTTATTTCACCAAACAACTTGATCAAACGGCTCATTTTTGTGCAAGATTCCTCCAGACTTTGTTCCGCCTACAACCCGCCGTAGCATTCTATGTTGGAATTAATATTAATGCATCTTCCAAGATTCTTCTTCCCCTTTCGACTTGCTTTTGCCTAAAAAATGAGTGTCAACATTTTTGAGGCTAGCATCACAAAATTCTGTGAGGCTAGATTGATTCTGTGAGGCTAGATGATTGAAGGCAGCCGACGGCGCATCCTTGAGTCACGGGCAAGTGGGGTTAATGGGACTCCACAAGCTTGTGGCCCATCGATTGTCAACAGTTGCCAAGGTTGCGCAACGATGCATAGCCAGACCTAGGCTTGATAGTCCAAGTAGTGATTCCTACATTGGAGGAATCAAGACGGAAAAGATTTGCTCGGAGCCACAGGATGAGGAGACGACGGACGCCGAGCGGCGGCCATCGATCATTCCTCATTCTTCTTTTGATTTCGATCTCACAGATCTCGAAAGGGTATCGGCTTCCGCCGACGCCATGGTCCGATCTTGGTCCGATGGACGCGGTAGTGTCCATCTAAGTTTGCTTTTCCGTTTTGTCTCGTCTGTTTGGCGGTTGGATCCTCGTGATCGGTGCTGTCACGAGGTCGCCGGGCGTGTCACTGATTCCGTTCCGGGTCACACCGTCTTGAGCACGGTTGGGCAGCATTGGTATGAGTGATTTGGCCATTCTTGCCGACGGTCGACGGCAATTTCGTCTGTTTGTGTTGATGGCCTTCGATGCCAGTTGGTAGCTCATTCTCGTCCTTCGGCAGCAGACTTGTTTTGGCCGGTGGTGGGGCGGCATCGGTGTGCCGTGGTGCTCGCGCGGAGTAGTGGTGCGAGAGGTTGTCATTTCTTGTTTTCCCCGCTTTGTCTCGTTTGTTTGGTGGAGGATCCTTGATCGGTCCTGTTGCGAGGTCACTGGGCGTGTCACTGATTCCGTTCCGGGTCGCACCGCCTCGAGCACTATTGCGCAGCATTGGTATGAGTGATTCTGTCATTCTTGCCGACGGTCGACGGCATTGCGTCCGATTGTGTTGCTGGTACGTGATGGTAGATGCTCAATCATGCTTGTGATTTGGCGGTAGATGTCTCGTGGGCGTTGTTGTTGTCGTTCGTGTTTGGGACCGGCTGCCTCCGCGTAGTCCCCGCTCTGGCTTTGGTCTTTTGGGAAACGATTTGAGACGTCCCTCGCTCTGGCTTCGGCCTTTTGGGAAACGATTTGAGACGTCCCTTGGGAAACGATCTGCAACTCCAGCGATCGTGTAGTCCCCGCTCTGGCTTTGGCCTTTTGGGAAACGATTTGAGACGTCCCTCGCTCTGGCTTCGGCCTTTTGGGAAACGATTTGAGACGTCCCTTGGGAAACGATCTGCCTTTCCGGCGATCGTGTAGTCCCCGCTCTGGCTTCGGCCTTTTGGGAAACGATCTGCCTCTTCGGCGATCGTGTAGTTCCCGCTCTGGCTTCGGCCCTTTGGGAAACGATCTGCCTTTCCGGCGATCGCGTCGTCCCCGCTCTGGCTTCGGCCTGGTCCTCTCGGTCCATTTTGGGAAACGGTCTGCCTCTCCGGCGATCGGGTAGTCCCCGCTCTGCCTGGTCCTCTCGGCCTAGTTTGGGATTGGCTGTCTCTGGACACGGCTGCCCTCGCTCTATGCACGATTTTGTTGTCCGCTCCTGGGACCGGCTGCTTGGGCAGTCATGGGCCCCCGTTCTAAAGCTTGGATTGGCTGTTTCTCGACGCCGCAGGCCCTACTCTGTGTGGTAGGTTTGGTCCACTTGGTATTGATTCCTCGGACGCGGGCACCCACTGTATGGGTGACCGGGGAGGTTCATTACTAAGGTTGTTTTGTCGGCCGCTGGCCCCGCTTTCAGACCACATGGATAGTTAAAATTAGGAGCTTCCTACTCTGTAAAAGGGATGTCCACGGTTACAGTAGGCCCTGTCTGTCTATCCGAGTGTTTGGCTGTTTTGGGGGCGCCTTGTGCGGGGGAGCTGGACGCCACATCTTATGGCTTGACTTTTGGAGGGTTGCATTGGCAGTGCTTGCATGCTTGCTTCGCTTCGGGCCGGCTCCTCTGTCCTGTCATGCTCCTGATGCTCATCTTGCGGAGTGGCTTCGTGGGAGCGGCTGTCTCTTGGTTCCGTGGGCCCCGAGCTGCGTCATGGAGGACGTCCACTCTGGTTGGTTGCCTCTTGTCACACCAGGCAGATACTATCTGCATCACTGAGGAAGGCACTCTGGTCACGGGTGCTTTGGCAGTCTCCACCTTATGCTCGCTGCCTCTGCAATTGGCTCTGCTGGGATCTACTCTCCTTGGTCCCATCTCACTGTAGAGGAGCTGCCTTTCTAGTACGATAAATCTTCTTATTCTATATTGTATTTGACTTTGGTCCGCGTCATATTCCATTTGTTGTATGGGATTAGAGCTGCCATGTTCTGATGTCATGGTTGGGTCTGTGATCAGGCGGTCTTCTATGTCAGAGAGGCTAGAGACTTATTTCTCTGTGCTTTCATTGGTCGCTTCAACATGGATGCTGTATCGTGGGTAACTTCCGAGGCTTTCCTCACGCCTGGAATCTATGATGCTGGTTGTCGCTTAGCTGGCTCTATGATGTCAGCTGGGATGCTCATGTTGATGCGATGGCGGACATATTAATGCCTGCATGTTATAATTAATGCCCTTGTTGGTGAGCTCTTGGCGAGAGTACTGTACGAAGTTGCACTGCCCTTTCATCTTCCATAACACACTACCGGGCGATTCCGCCGTGTTATCACCTATGTTTTGAGGTCCACATAAACATCTCTTGTTGAATCTTAACACTGCTATCGCCTGGAGACAAGGTCCCACTGCCACTGCTTATGATTGTGCCACGTCTAATATCCGAACGATATTCACCTGGCGACAAGATCACATTGCTCATCGTCGTGTCGTGTCCAATCTTTGAACGATCTTGATCATGCCGGAATTATCCGTGGCCAGGAGCTTCGACCTGAACCTAGCGGTGACTTCTTCTTTCCTCTGCATGTGGCTCTTGCCCGCCCTCCCCACCAACATGGTCATGTCTTCTCTTTCAGGGAGAGCAGGGCACGTTTTTCTTCAGTGCAGAGATTGACCCGTACCTACGTCTTGTGCGATTGCTGGTGGTGTAATGTGATAGGATGAAAATTCCGTCGCATCCAGTGAGCCTGGAACAGCAAGTCAACTTCTCTCACAGAATGAGTTGACGTCGCATTCATTGGGTTGCAGGGCGATAAATTATGTCAAACATACCATGCTTAACCAGGCCCGATGCATCCTTGAGCTCAATTTGGATCCTATTGACAGGTATTGCCACCCCTGACCGCACTCGGGTAATTGCAGGTCATGCGCGGCACTTGGCACTTCGATCAGCTTGAAAAGGGTCGTGAAACAATTCTTATTACATCACTGGCACTGGTTCTACCTGTAACAATACGATACCAGGCGAGCGATTACAGTCGCTCGTGGTCATTTTGGTTGTGTCCGCGTGCAGATCAAATTATTACGACGATGGATTGCATTTGTTTCTGTAACATGACAAGCTGTCGCGATGATGTGAGAGCACGATGTCAGTTGTGGTATCAACCAATTCTGGATTGAGTACGATATACTTGTTCAACCATGATACAATTAATTGTGATAAACTTGCGTATTCTCTTGTTTGATAGCCTGCAGGTCTTCACCATTTGTCATGGTAGAATAGTTCATCACAACATCCCTCGGCGGTTGTCATCTATTGGTACCAACTGCAGACCAATTCAGACCAATCGCGTTTTCAACTCCGAGACACTTTATGGTCCCAACTTGAACGCCAATCGAGATATCAACTATGAATTCGGTCAACAGTGATTCGTCAAGTGTACTTTTGATTACATCACTGTTTGACTATTCAAACTTCTTTGCCTGTTACATTGGGTGCCGCATATCGAGTTCTTGATCGCAGTATCATTTGTAATATCAAGTGACCTTGACTGCACTTTCGACAGCATGATTCCATTGGTCATTGCCAGGCGCACCGGCCCGAATCACGCCGTCAATTGTAACTCGTTCCTGCTGTTTTTTGACCTCTCTCAGCCATGCAATCGTTGCAATACCTTCGCGAATTGGAGGAGCTATGCTTTGTGTCATTGAGGATTTATCATGGTCCGAGTTGTGAGCCGTTGTGATTTGACTGCTGTACCAATTATCTGTGGTGTGAATTCACTCCCATGGCGCTTCCTATTGTTGTATTGATCGCGTTCCCTGCAGTAACATTGACTCGTGTACCCGACATTCGTGCTATCACACGGCGATGAGCGCAGCCTCGGGCGCAGCTTTTCAGTGCAGTTTCGGACGCAGTGTCGAGAGCAGACCTCCGACAAGGTATTGAGCGCAATATCGACCGCATTTTTATATGCAGTATTGAACGCAGTCTCGGATGCGATACCGTGCGCAGTATCCTGGGTTCGTTCCTACTCCGTTTTCCAGTTTTGACCGAAGTATCGAACACAGCGGCAAATGAAGTATCGAACGCTGTGGCGAACGAAGTATCGAACGCTGTGGCGATCGAAGTATCGCACGCAGTGGCAAAGTAAGTATCGAACACAGTGTCCAATGTAGTGTTGACCTCTGGATGCACGATATTGGTCGAGCTGATTGGAGATATCGAGTGTAGATTGAGTGGATTCCTGTCCCCGCACATTCCGAGTGATTATCCGTGATGTGCGCTTTCAATTCCTTGGCGTGTCGCCTCCGATCGTATCAAATTGCGACGGATCTTGTGCGTTGTGATAGGTTGTGATGATCGATGATCGTCGATTTTCTGGAGCGAAATGTGTTACCTACCGCCCAGATTTGCCCTTGCTTTGCGTACAAATTTGCGCGGTACTTTTTCGTCGGTACATAGAGGTATCGTAGGCGGTAGGCAGCTGCAAACATGTGAGACCTCCCTTCATTCATGCACGCCGAACCCCCACCTAGGGGATCACGAGCCACTTTTGACAGTTGTTGAACTTGTTTACGACATAAGATCTGTTGGCTTTAGTGCAAGATGGCGAGGATCCTGGTTTCAGGCTAGATGTCCGTTATCTTTATCCCTCTCGTTGACATCTGTCGACGGACTCATGAGCACTTCAGTTGAAACTTATCACCTTGATCTACTTCGAATGTATGAATATAAGCCCTTCCGCTTGCAACCATTGTTATCCCTCTCGTTGACATCTGTCGACGGACTCATGAGCACTTCAGTTGAAACTTCTCACCTTGATCTACTTCGAATGTATGAATATAAGCCCTTCCGCTTGCAACCATTGATTCGGTTAACGATTCCGCACTGTTCTGTTCATGATATTGTTTCGATCACAACACATCGTATAGTCGAAACTTCGCATTGCATCGGGCGCTGTCTCAGAAACGGTGACTAACGCAGTATCAATCGAAGTACCAGTCCGAGTTTTGCACGAGGTATCGATTGCAGTATCGATTGCAGTATCGATTGCAGTATCGATTGCGGTATCGATTGCAGTCTCGATTGCAGTCTCGTTTGCAGCTTCGGGAGCGGTGTTGATCGCGATATCGAATGCGGTTTCGACAGCAGAGTGTTGAATGGAGTGTCCAGCGTAGTGTCCAACCTGATCGTGGTCCAACGCAGTATTGAACTTCGTACCACGCGCAGTGTCGGTCACAAGATGAGATATCGGCGCTGAACTTGACTGGTTTTGTTTGCAATATCACGGCCAACTCAATCTTGTCATTCGAGTGTATCAGTAATATCTGACTTTTATCATATATGCTGCAAACATTGTCATGAATGATTGAACACTACAGAGAAGTCCAATAATATCCTTGCATACTGCCGTGCCCTTCGCCTATGACCATGGCACATTTTCCTTTAGATTTGACGACTCTCGTTGATTATCTCTGCAGTACAGATTCTTTTTTCTTTTTTCTTTTTTCTTTCTTGCTCTGCTTCCCTTCGATTGTGGGTGGAAAG
>JALLBE010000686.1:0-18001 GCA_036939795.1 Thalassiosira mediterranea
GGCAACACCTAGCTTCATTGGGCCGAAGCTGCAACAATACAAAAGTGCTTTGGCTTTGGCTCTGGATACACCCATACAGACTGTTGCTAGCATTGCTAACATTGTCATCTGGAATTACCACATGGTTTTCCAGAGTATGTACTGTACCAGAGATGTAGTCAAGGACATGCATGTTCACCAATTGGTAGAAACAGAGACACATTTAGTTTTGAGATGCATATCCTTCCCCTCTGTGCAAGAGCACACAGAGCTTTTGATTCCATGCCAAATGGTTGGATTTTTGAGAAATGGACCTCTGCATTAAAATTGAAATGAAACAACTCTTTTTCATTTGTGACCGCATTCTTGGATCTTGGTCAATGACGGCCATGCCCATGGTCCATGTCCATGTACAAAACTTGTCATGAACTAGAGAAAGTATCGGAGTGCATTTTAAAAATGCACATGAATCAAAATCAAGTTGTGGAGGAGCTCCCTGACCAAAGTATCTTCTAGTGTTGGACAGCAATGGAAGATGCAGGTCTCAATTAAATCAAATGGTACTAGCCAAACCCTGATTCAAACTTAGAAGATAATTCTGATTCACCTAGGCCAAATTGGGTTATATATATTTTTCAGCTCGACACCAGGGCATACAAATGCAGAAGTGAAAAGTTGTGGTTGTGATTTTTGGTTACCTATCACTATCAAAGGTACGATAGCGGTTTAGGCGGGTGATGGTTGAAAAGGGCACATCAAAGGCCCACCATTGAGCAAGGATAGGTTACAAAGATATCTTTACTCTCCTATGTGCCAAATTTGTTAATTGTAGCGCAAGGCAATAGGTACGCTTTGAAGCCTTCCTGTACGGGGGTTTATGCCGCTCAAGTAGACCATTTTGAGCAGGGCGATGTATTACAAACATTGGCATTGGGCAATGGAAGTCTACAACAGCCACCTCCGGCCTGAGTATCATCACCCCCTATTTATATGGAGGTGATGAGTACATTTGTAGCCAAGGAGAAAAGAAGCACAATTTCTCCACGTCCAAGGGACAAGGGATTGGTTTCATTCACCTAACTTGTTTTAGGCATAAACACAGTACACATGTGCCATATCTTAAACTTAAACGTATCCTTTCCAAAGTCATGAAGTCAGGATAAAAGGATAGCCGGTAGGACTTCATAGAGGGGAGAATCTGGTGTTTTTAGAATTTTGGTTTTCCATTCTATGACAATAGGAGAGATTTTAACCTATCTGCTGTACTAGTACTATATAATATAACCCAGGCCTGGATCTAGAGGGCACAGAGAAATACTCATCGAGTAAGGCAGAATTGTGATTGTGATATTGATATTGAGAGCGGGTGTTTTGTATCTATCTGGCAAAAAAATAAATCCATACATGGATGTGGGCTCAACCATGCCTGCGGGGTATGGTAAAAGGGGTTGAGATTGAGGTTGGACAGATGGGGGGTCAGTCATGAGCAGCGGCAGCGGCATCAGCAGCGGCATTAGCAACAACATCAGCGACGGCATCGGCATCAGCATTGGCAAGCATCAGCGGTGGTGGCGGCAGCAGCGGTGATGGCAGTGGCAGCAGCCAGAGTCATCAACTTCACTTACCTATGGATCTTCCAGGCATTCCAGGTGCTTCCATCAACTGAACCGGCAGGGAAGGTTTGTTTTGATCCCCTTCTTTTAGGGATATTTCAGACAAGTACATATGTAGGCAGGTACATACCATACCCAAGAGGTTAATGATAATGTTTCAATGTTAGGACTACAGCAGACCTAGGTACCCCAGACAGGGCATGGCATGGCATGGCATGGCATGGCACAATGCATGTGTACATACATATACATATGTGAAAACCAAACTTTGCCACGATCATGCAGCATGCAGCAATCATGCAGCATGCAGCACGCAGTCGTGCATGCTAGCTATGCATTTATGTCCATATGCACATATCTATGTATCTATGTAGCTATGTATGTGTACGTATGTGTACGTATTATGCATGAATCTTTTGATCTATTGTAGATTGGTACATATGTCCTTCCTCCCATAAAAATTCTCTCGTGTTCGCATGGTTCGCATCTCAATTTTTTGACAGTTTCTAGCTTTTATCCTTGTCTCAGGAGTTTATCCTTAACGAAGCTGAGGGAAACCATCGATGTGGTTGGATAGCTACTAAGATTGCGTCATCCAAAGCACTTTGCGTCAACCAAAGCAGTTTTGGTCGCAAACGACGCAAAGTGCTTTGGATGACGTAAAGTCACTTTGGTGACCAAACTTGAAACCAAAGTCACTTTTGGTCACCAAAGTCACTTTTGGTCGTTAATACGTAGGAACTAGTATAAAAGCTACGATAGATTTCATTTTACGTCGCCAGAAGCACTTTTGGTCGATCTGACCAAAAGTGCTTATGCTTTTGGTGACGCAAAGTGACTTTGGTTACCAAAAGTGCTTTTGGTATTTACCAAAGGCACTTTTGGTCGCCGAATTTAAGTTTGGTAGATGTTCATAGCAAATCAAACAGAATCCCTCAGCTTCAACATTAAACCCTATGTCTTACACTGGGGCAATATTACCTATATATGTGTAGATACATCCTTTTTTCCATACACAGCGGGACTCCAGAATTATCATGTGTTCCACAAAGATTGTTCTCTATAACCCAATATCCCTAAGTATGGGCATGCCCCTTTTTGTTGTCGTACATACGTACAAATGAAAAACTGGCCTTATCCCTAATCTATTTTCGCCCTCGCAGCTCGCAGCATGCACGCTCGCTACGATACATTGGTATCGTACGATCATTCATCGTCAGTTTTTAGCCTCCCGCGCGCGCGCCCAAAGCTCGAAGCCACCGTGAACTCATTTCTTCTCTCAAGAGTCGAGAGTCATCAGCGCCGAGTACGATAGTGCCCCCAGCGTCGTGCCCCCAAAGGCAAAGCACAAAGCACGCACCTGCCGAATTGCGAGCAAGGTCAGGCAAGGTACCTTTCCTCGCATAAAATCTCTCAAGAGGCAAGTGCATGTAATTGAAACTCATCTCATCCAACAAGAACGAAGGGATAGGTATTGCTTCTGCAGCCACTCGAATCGACCTCGAACCACTACTCTGTATACAACCGCCGAGACAATGGAAGGGGTTAGTTCATATTCTGCGACGACGGCTTCGATTGAGGAAGGCAAGGTTCTTTGCAACGAGCTTCAGTCAAGAGCTGACATAAAAACAAGTAACCTCAATGACAGCAACTACAACAAGGATGTCACCAAGGAAAACAACGAAGATGGAGTAGAAAAGTCTCTGCGCGACGAACCGAGCACTCAGGCTTTTAGCAACGAGAGTGATGCCATGGTGGAGTACATCGAACACTGGGAAAAGGAAACGTTGGCACATTATAAAGAATCTTCTTGGCAAGGTGAGGAAGGATGGAATATATATTGGTTATTATGGTCGGATTGTAAGATTCCGCTCTATTTCTATTTCGATTGGAAATCTCACCAGAATAGGATGTCTCGCGTATCTCTTTTTCAGATGTCATACGATCAGGCAACAAAGTTCTCCAAGTTCCCGGACAGTCAAGGACAAACTTCGATGTATTATACGAGATGGGATTCGCCTACATGCGGCTGAATGAGTTTGAAACAGCCATCAAGTACTTCCGGCAGGCCCATCGTATAAATAGCAAGAAGCCCCATCTCAGGATGGCAATGATGGTTCTGAGACAAAGTGTGACGAAGGGCGGATGGCGCAAGAGACGCCGGGAAGCGAGTCTGGATGACGACGTGAAACAAGTCTCGAAGAAGGTATGCCGCCAGAAGATTCCGCATGAATACTCGAGGAACGAGTCACTGCGAAGCACTCCCGCTGCATAACGGGGTGTATTCACTTCAGTTAATATGTATTGTATAGTACCATAGAACTAGGATTGTCTTCATTCTTGAATACTTTGGACTAGTCTTTCGTTTCATCAGTAACATAGTTTAGATTGTATCCAGCCGATAAGGTGTTAGCACCTGCAATTGCATTGCTTAACATTACCCCTTACCGTATCTGCCAAGACCAGTATCTGCAGCCTGTAGCAGTCTGTAGCTCGTCCTATCCGACGTACTCAGTGCCTCTCAGTGCACAGGTGGGGGTCTTACTGGGGAACACGCGAGAGCGCCCTCTGCTATGCTGAGCTTCAGCGTTGAGTATCAGCATCATCTGGCCATGGATTCGGACATTCAACCAGCATCTCATGATACGATCTAAGCTCCAAGAGCCTGACATGGTTGTCACCTTTGGAAAAATCAAACTGCGGAGGTCTCACCATAACACCTTCTATTGGAGCATGCCATCGTCCTGGATTTGGGCCCCATACAGTCTTGCCTGCCATTCCCGACTGATGAAAACTGAGTGCGCTCAATCTGATTGTTGAGAATGAACTGAGCAAGGCCTTGATTTGAGTCGGAGCTCTCAGACTCTCGCGGCACGCGCCTACATTTTCCTTCTTGTTGAGTTCCACGAGCCTCGTCCGCTATTTTTAGAACACAGCACCCACTCTGGTGGGTACAGGATGTGTTTATAGGACGTGAATGGCCCACATCCATACATATTGGTGAGCGATCTCATTTTTATGGTGAAACGCAAGCGCCCTGGCCATTTAACTGTGGGTATTGCTTAAAAGGCTGTGCCACATTGAATTCTGATGCATCCTGTCAATTCTTCAATAAGGGAAGATTTTGCCAGGAGGAGATATTGATCGCCCTGCATGCATGATGTGATTATTCATGGCGCTTTGGGTCCATCACCAACAAAAGCTCGCAAGGTTGTCAGACTCAAGGTCCCCCCAGCCTGCAACAGTTGCAAAAAGAGACGTGTCAATGTAATCAGTCTTTCTTCTTCGCCGCCCTATCATCGCCATCTCCAGCGCCCAGAGCAACTAGCGCCCTCGTTCTGTTCTCCTCCAACAAATCCAAAGTCCCGTCCAACCAGACCAGCGCTCGCTGGACGGTCTCCGCCTCGAACAGACGGTACCAAATTGCACCCAGGATCACGCCCAGGATCGAACCCGCCCAGACCTGCGCCGGCGTGTGATATCCGAGGTAGACGCGGGAGTATGCGCATCCGGCGGCGAGGAGTATCGCGGACGACGCCACGAAAATACCAGAGTGCAGGACCCGCCATGTTGTTCTGCCGATGATGGCCGAATCATCGGGCGAGGAGGAAAAAGAAGTCGCACCATCATCCCCCGAGCCGCTCCGACGACTGGACTCGAGGCGGACCCTCCTGGAAGGCAGCCGTCTCGCCGCCCAGACCGCTCCCCCCCGGGTGGCATACAGCGTCACGAACGCGGCGACGTGCCACGCGAAGCACGAGTGGTTGCTGGGCATGCCATACTCCCCCCCTTCTCCCCCATTATTCTTCGCGTTCGTGTCTGCGTCGTACCTCGGCGGGCGCGGTTGGCGTATGATCTTCTTCAGCACGGAGGCCACGCCCGCGGAAAGGACGGAGCCCGCACCGAGATAGGCCGCTACCAGGTCGCGGTGGAAGACAACGGAGGTGGCCAGGGCGCAGACGGCGAAGGGCGGGAACAGCGAGAGGAGGGCCAATATTGGTGCCAGCGGGGCCGAGTCGTCATCGGGATAAGTGATGTGCGTCAAGGAAAAGGGCTTCCATTCGTGATCTGCTACCAGTGGAAGATGCTCCGTCATGGCGGTTGATGGGGTCGCTTAGTTGCCGGCCGCGGACTATGACGAGACAATTATTTTCATTTGACGATGATCTACTCATGTTCTCTACTGCATGCATTCCATGCCTCTCTCGACATGTCTGGTGGATGAAGTGGACGGAAGCAGGTGGAAGTGACGCTGGTGGAAGCTATCACATGATAGACAAACTTAGGTAGCGACATAAAGATATGCCTTCTAAGAATACCACGTGGGAACTGATATTATGGTATCATGAAGCGGGAAGTTGGGACATTCGACATAAAGAAAATTCAAATGAAATCCAATTTATGTGGGAACTGATACTATTGATTTCCTATTGGTTCCTACATCAAAGGTATCTTTTTATGTGCATCATGTGGGCGATCGACGCACGCAGCGCGCAGATCGACGATGTATGGTATGGCGAATTGGCTGATGCAATGATGTGTGATGTGAACTCGAATCTACTCGAATGTTAAATATATCGCCAGAATCAATTATGGCGAAGTATTTCCAACGTTACTTACCTTGTATCTCTAGACCAAATTGTCAAACAACTCACGAAGACAACATAATCTCATCGCGCATATCACGTATTTGGCGAATATCCATTTTCAGTAAGACGTTTCTGACTCTTTTTTCACTCTTACTCTCATTTCTGTTTGCTCCTCCCTACCTCTGCTCATCGCTCGCCGATTACGATACTATGCCAGGCAGCAGCCGCCATCACGTTCTCCTCCTGCGGCACTGCGTCCGATCCACGTCTTCGAAGATCACGGTGTGCGACGGAAAGGGCGAGGATGGCGGGGACGCAGTCGATTCGGCCGCCGAAGATGCGACCGCCGGCGGCAATATTGATGTAGCGGCATCCGACGCTGTCGAAGTAGAAACCAATGCCACCCTCGGGAAACGGAAGGCGAGCTTCTCCGAGATTTTCGGCCCGCCGCTTCCCGATTGGGGCGTGCCGTCGATGGAATGCACGGAGGGCGGGATGGAAGCGATCGAGGACCTAGGAAAGTACCTGATGACGGACGTGATCGGCGTCAGTAACGAAGGAGACGATGATTTGCAGCAGCGGGAGATTGTTATCAACGTGGTATCCGACGACAGCCACCGCGACGTGGACACATCCCTGGCTTTGCTGAGGGGAATGAGACACGCGATGAAAAATTCTTCGTGGGCGATGGCCGGATTCGACGACATACACATCAACAGCAAGGCTTTTGGATACGACACGGAGTCTTGGTCGGAGGACGGGACGCTGTGTCCGACGACGGACTCCCTCGAGGCGCGGGTGATGGAAAACCTAGCCCTGAGATTGTCCGTGCTGCCTCCGTCGGATTTTTCGGTGCAGGACGCCATGGACCTCGCCACGAGCCTGGGAGCATTTCAAGGTGGGGACGATGGCCCGGGGACTTCGACGAGCCCGTTGGGTTACTACGACGACATGACCTGCCCGGGGGATGTCGACCTCTCGCTGACCCTGATGAAGTACGCCGCCGAGATGGCATTCTATTCGCATGCCTCGTCGGGGGTCGACCCGTCGTTCCTTCCGAATGCGACCTCGGACGAGGTGTACCAAATTTTGGCCGCGGCGGACTACGTCAGGAGCTTGGAGCACCTGGACAACGCCAAGAGCGCCAAGCGGGGATTGATCATGGCCAAATCCATGATCGACGCGCTCTCCAGGAGCGCTATTGCCCGCCGTCACGGGACCAATAACGATTTGGTAAACGTGACGATATTCGTCGGCCACGACACGAACATGTGGAGCATGGCCACCGCCCTGGGGCTGCGCTGGACCGTCCCGCCGCCGTACGCGCAGAGGTCGGAGGATCGGGCGGGGAGGATCGTTTCGGTGCCGCCGGGATCGGGGATCGTGTTCAGCACTACCGGCGACGATAAAATATCCACCTCCTTCGTCGTCCCCGTCAACCTGATGGGGGACAGGACGAACGGTACGGAGCATGTGACGGTGCCGATTTACACTATATCCATGGACAAACCCGAGTTTGCGATCCGAGACGATGATGGAGGGGACGACGGATCGATGTCCATCGCAATGCTCGGGAGTCGCCTCGAGGCGACGATGGCACGATATCCCGACCTGAGAGGGTGCTACGATAACGCCCCGGCCCTCCTCTTGGGGATGGCCGTCGGCCTCGGGAGTGGAAGAGACGTAGGATACTCCTCGTGGAGCTATGGGGTGGTGCTCCTCGCTGCCATGACACTCGTGAACGTGGTGGGGTGCTCGCTGTTCCTGCTCACGCAAGTCTTGCTCAACCGGCGGCGGCGTGGTTACAGGAGGGCCAGTTCGGCGATGTCCACCTCAATACCCACAGAGGTGGAGCTGAGCTGATGATTCTAGGATCAGTTCGATCGTCATATGATCATAGAATCGCGTTGTTTTAGATATGTGCTCCATACTGTGCTCTATCTTGAAGTTGTTGTGGACTCTCGACTATGCCTCGCTATGGAACACAAAAATAGCAACGTCGAAGTCTTGCTTGTTTTAGCACCCAGGTTGTGCCTGGTCTGGTTGCTCATGGCACTCTAGAGATCTGTCGAGTGCGTGGACCCAGACTCTCGTATGGCATTTTCTCCCCTCCTCAATCGACGTATCATGTCACCGTATTATGTCATTCAAGAGAACACGGTTGTTCATCTCATCCTTAGGGTGAAGCAGCGACTTGCATTAATATCTTCACCGGAGTCCGAGGGCATTAAGTCTAGTTATATAATACTTAGGGAGCTAAACCATCGTATGATATTATTCGTAGAAATAAACCGGATATCATTCATTAAGCATGCAGTTCGTTGAATCTGAGAAGGTCCGAATAGATCTGCGCATGCCACTCAAATGCAATAGGATTCATGATGTTTCCCTGCTTGTCTTTCATTTTTGGTCCTGCAAGTCTTGCAAACCGCAGCCCCTCCTCAACCAATGAAGTTTGTTTCTCTTCACAGTGGTCCATCCGTTTTGCCAATTGTAGGCAGCATTCTGCGAGAAGATTGTAGACACTGCAGCCCCTACTTGTCACTGAGGAATCAAAGTGGTCGAATACCTTGGCCTCACCATCAAGCATCCATGCAATGTCGTCTTCGATGTCGTCATACCTCAACGGAATGCCATACTTATCAGTCGCAATGCTAGAACAAGTGAGCATTATTGACATTGGGCGTATAAATGACATTACAGGAGTGTCTCGTCTGCTGCAACCAGCCTTGTAGGGTTTGACTACAAGGCTGTCATACAGCTCGCGAGCCCTGTTGGCACCAGCTAGTCCCTGCGCCATCAGAACGCGCATAACTGGCATCAGTGTGTAGTTGAGTCCACAAAGATTGCCGTTGTTAGCGCTCGCCTTGGCCAATTCTGGAATTACGTGCTCAATGACGTCATCGCATACATTCAAAGCCTCTTCTGTGCGGTTTTGATGGTGATACCATAGTGCACTCACAGCGATAATGGCTGCACAGTGATCGGTTCCATATTCTTGCGCCAAGGCTGAAGAATGCAGCTTGGGGTCATATAATGATTTCATTTCGCCCACAACGGACAATGCCTCATCCAGCTTTTTGTTTCGAGCCAAGTGTTCTGCCTTCATCGCTAGAGCTCGACAATGATGAAAGAGCTCGAACTGAGTTTCCCGGACAAATTTTGCAGTGAAAGCATTCTCATAGTCAGCGGGGCTTTGATCAGTGGGAGCTTCTGCAAATCCGCACTTGATGAGTGTACTGTTGAGGCAGTAGCCAGGGTACACAACTCTTCTATCTCTGAGCGAGTTCTTCGCAGGTGCTTGCTCGAAAATCTCAAGAGCATGGGTGCAACTATTTATCATCTGTTGAGTGAGCTTTTGACACTCATCTCCGCACTCTTTACCTTGGTGTTTGGATGACAAAGTGTCAAGACATTTGGCGCTATCAATCAAGGTCCGGACAATTATCTCTAGGGTTCTTGGGCCAAAGGAATTGATTTCACAAGTTGTGAAACCAACATCAAATGAATATTCTCCGTCCTTGAACATCGACAGCAGCCTTGCATAGGTTTCAATGGCCTTGGTGAACCTACCCATGTGACAAAATACTTCGCTCATCGTAGTGGCATCCTCGGCCATTTCAAGCTTCTCTAGGTCATCACTTCTTGAGCAGTTTGATCGACAAGTCCTCCGTGAGGAAACATCTCGCATGAGCGCCTTCTTTTGCTTTGTGGCATCGCCTTCACTGACAGAATAGACTCGTAACCAGGCAATGTGATAGCACATGGGGAGTACGAAACTGAGGAGTGATCCAGCCATGAGGTACGCATATGTGTTCGGCAGCGTCGTAGCCACCATGGCAAGTGTAGGCAGAGTGATGAGGAGGATTCCGGCAGAGATCCTCATGACAGCAACTATTTGATCAAACTCTCGGAACAAGTCGGGCATTCCTTCAGACTCCACGTTCAGAATCAGAGCAAGGAAGAAAGGTACCAAAGCAATGAGAATTCCAAGTGGCAGCAACCACGGCCCAACCTCGGCCTTGCATGAGTAAATGCCATATCCGATTTCGGCGCTTTGCATCCTCGTTGCTGATACTGAAAGATTGATAAGCTGGAGAACGATTTGCGGAGATAATAGAATAACCGCGAGACGAGCCGAGTCTGCTCGTGTAACTGTCCTCCGCAAGCTGACACTCATGTCAGATGGCCTCACTTTTTTATTACAACTTGAACCTGTTGATAATTTGCTCAAGAATCGAATGAGGTCAGACCTGACTAGTTGAACAACATCATTCTGTGAGATGCTAGTGGAAGATGATGCAAATGTGCAGGCTGGACAAACGATGCACCCAATCCTCCACGATCTTGCGACGAGGACCGAACCCATCAACGTCAAGTTAGTGAGGATGATGGGTTGACGGAGAGCACATGCCACATTACTTTGAGGAAGCGCAAACAGAAAAGAAGCGACCGTTGCTATTGAGCCAGAAATAGCAAATAGTGATAGACCAAGGGGCTGGGAGAGCTCAAAGAGAGAATTGTGCCGATTAAGGAAGAGTTTCGCGGCCACAAAAAGTTGGATAGATCCAAAGAGCATTAGCAAGGATCCGAAACAAGCACGGAATGCCAATGTCGATCTAGCGGCAGCTCCAATCGCTGCCATGAGCGCAACCAATGTCACTGAAGTAGCACAAACAATAATCTTCCCGGTCCTTCGTTTGGGCATGGGCCTGACGGTTCTTGCTGATGCTCGTCTGGGTAGAGCTGTTCTATTGATGTAAGGTGAGCTCATGGTAATGCAGTAAACAACAGTAAACGGTGTTTTTTCAATTGTATGAGTACAATGCTGTGGGTGCACGAGGTCATGTAGCAATTGCGAGACTGAGTCGTGGTCATGAACATGGTCATGATCATTTTTAGGCTGGTGGGGACTGCCTGTCTTGTGTGCATATATCGTATGGTCTACACCAGCTTGCTGTGGCAATATGGTATGTGGACTTCGCTTTCTTGTACATACCTACGTCCCAGTTTGTCCAGCGTTCGCTTTGCTTGAATAAGTGGGACAGTCATCTTGGTCGGCACTCTCTTTGGGACAACCGTCACCAAAGTCAGGCCAACAGAAGGACGCCATCCAGTGAAAACATGTACAATACATACCATACCTGCCGAGCAGAGGAAAACAAACTGAGGGATGTGAGACGTGTGTCCACCATCCGTGTCCCTTCAGGAAGCAGGGAACACTATGCAGAGAAGTCGTGCTCACCCCAGATTGGTGTCAATGAGGTGTGACATGTGGCCATCATGTCTTTGCAACATAAAAGACTGTGTGTCCAGACTCTCGGCTAGCTCTCTTTTGTGTGTTCGTGAGGTGGGTGTAAACATTTGTAGTCATAAATCGTCCGTCACAACCCTTACTTTCAACGCGTGCCTGTTTCGTGTGGATAGTACTGATGCTGCATTCAGAGTAGATCGAAGATTGTTTCGTATTTCATCTACCCGCAGCGCATACCCAATGCATGTGGCTCTCTCTATCCCCAGTGAAACGACACTGCTTCTGCTATCTTTTAGGTTTTGCAGTCTGCCTCATCATCACACTTCGATCAATACCCGGGACAGTAAAGTGCACCGTGCGCATTGGATTACTCTTCCTTTATACAAGGACGCAAGTTCTCATCTGAAAAAATATTCATTTTGGGTCACGCCTTAGCTTTTCACTTTCACTTATCTTGGACCCATCGACGTTAACAGCTTAAAGCGTCACCAGATTTTACAAATGCAAATACAGTAGTTCAAAGGCTAAATCTCTAGAGGTAAAATAAATCAAAGCGAATGGTAGGTACCGGGAATACCATTATTACACCTCATGATGCCATTGTGACTCTGATGCCCTCAACGCTCTCGTCCCAGTGTCTCGCCAGGCATCAGTCTGTACCAATGTTTTATGTATCTTCTAGAGCCTTGAGTAAGGGGGGTGTCCACCACCCCACAGACTATCACACCTGCATGTCACTGCAGAGATCAAAAACCTCATACCTTGTATCATTGGACCAAGGGAATGCAAAGCCTCGTGATGCCCATCCAATCAAGGTACCGCCTAGCGCCCATTTATGACTCTGCCTGATAATGTCTTTCTGGTACAGCTGTTGACAGCAACGAGTGCATCATGGGACCAGCCCGTCTGCAAATGTGTAGTCACCATTTGGATCGATCGGTCCTGGACTAGCACTGCCCAGACTACTGCTCAGTCTGTCCACAGCAGTCAGTCTCCCAGACCTACCCAGCAGTTCCCGACACTTAATCGTATCCAACACGCCATATTCCAACTCGCCGAACCCCTTTAGATCCGCCCGCGCCCTCTCTAGCCCCATTCCTTCCTCTAGCCCTCCCAGTGTCAGATCCTGCTGCTTCCCCAGCAAGGTCAAGAACTCCTCAGCGCACGCTATACCTCCCCGAGGACAGACAGACTCCAATCTCTGGGAGAGGTGAACGGACTCTCCAAAGACACGGAAGGATCGGCCATCTACCACTCCGGCTGTGACGCTGCCGAGGGACACACCGGTCCGCGCATACATGCATGGGTCATACGAGGCTAGGACGGAATCGAGGCACATCTGCGTCGTGGCGGCAGCGTGCATGGCAATGATACCGGCCTCTTCCGGATGGCTCACCTAGTGGATAGAGAGGGATTCAAAGGAAAGTTAGATTCACAATATTATGTGGTGTGTTTCAGATGTGTTGGCGATGTGATACATGCAAACACTGGCCGCATACACTTTCATGGTGCTCTCTTAGGTAGTAGTCCCATAACTGTCTCATGCGTACAATCACCAGTCCCAGTTGCAGACATGTGCCCCAACTCTGCCTGCCAATTGCACTTGGGTGGCCAAATAAGAAACAAAAGCGAAGGGTGATAGCATTGTAATTCAATCACGAGAAGCAAATGCAAATGCGCATCGTTCATGGGCACCCCAAGCCAGTGTGGCAATTACACTTCAATGGCATAGCAATATCAAGAGAATTTTGGCAGTTCACTACCATCCCAACATGTCCAGATACAAAAATCATCCAGTACCAATCCAACTCTTGTTTGCAGTACATTAAAACAGAAAACTGCTCTCACCATGAAGCCGGCATTCACGATGAGCAACAGCGAATCCCCGCATATCTCATGTATGTACGCGTACGGAAAGATCTCGCAAAGGACCGCCCTGTTCACGGCCGCGTACACATCGTGCATCAACCTCGCCATGCCCATGGCGTCCGTCCTTCTGGAGTATGTCGTGCTGCCCGCCACATCCATCATTACACATATGACATCGTCGTAATTTTTCACGTGCAATCCCGGCCGCTCGTTGATGTACTCTTCGAAGCCGCGCGGGACCGTGTGCAGCAACTTGGTGTCCACGCGATGCAGGAGCATGGTCGAGGTCCGGTCCTCCCTCAGGAAGACGGAGAGGCCACACACCACCGGCTCGCCCCTGCTGTCTATCAGCGCGAAGTCCCGACAGTTAGACATGCTGTAGCTCAGCTTGCTGGCCACGATCTTCAATTGCTGGGGGGTGAAGGATTTGGCTCGCTTGAAGATGCGGCGGTGAACGCGCCCCACCAGTGGAGACATTAGGATTGTGACGCATCGTCCCTCCAGCTCCTCGGGAGAGTAGCCCAGGAGGAGCAACGCACCCTCGTCGCATCGACGTATGGAGAACTCCTCATCGCACACAACAGTTCCCAGCAAGTTGGAGATGGCTCCCTTGTTGGTACCGCCATCTGCTACCGTCGCGATGCCAGGAGGGACGCTGTCGCACAGGCTGACGGATCTTGGCACCCCAGCCTTCGTGATGGCGCGCTTAGTGCCATCGTTGCTGCTGCTGCCATCGTGTCGACTAGAAGCTAGATGAGGGCAGCCCCCACCGCCTTCGTGAAGACTGCCGGCCGCGAAATGTGGGCAGCCGCCGGCATCGACAATAATTCGCGATGCAAACTCTTGATCGTCCTCGTCGAGGTGGTGAACTGGGGGGCGACGCTTGGGGCGGGAGTTATTCTCGCGGCGGGGCGGCGGATTCATCGTGTTCGTGTGACTTTCCATGTAGTCTGTAGCTTGCTCTCTAGACGTGAAAAAATGTATGGTGTTCTCGTTCACTTTTTACATTTTGTGTGCCTTTCCTTGCGAAAGGCGCCTCCCTCTCACCCCAGGAACCTCGCTCTATCCTCTATCCCACCAGCCCACCAGTCACCTACCAGTCACCAGCCGCTCGTGCTTGAATTTGCGGCCGGACGGACACATCACACAACATGAGATCATGCATATGAGAAGTCATGATGCACGACCGAGCAACCGCTGACGATGGGATGATGCTCCGCCCGCAAAGTTCTCTTGTGTACATCAAGGGAGGCATGCCTGCCGATGCCTGCACAGCATTTTTGCGCTCACCGAGAACAACAGAGAAGCAACAAAATGTGAGGGAAAGCCAAGGAAAGCAGAGTAAACGTAATCATGACAGAGCATGACGCATGCATGATGCAAGGGATGATGCACATGTGACACTTTTCTGCAATATCTGACATTGCCTCTTTCATGAGAGAGAAGACAAAATTTCACCATCTTACTGCATGCACAACTTGAAGTCAGAGCAAGTTTGAACGTACCTAGCTAGGTACGTCACGCCATCCAATTGACGGCTATCTGCAACACCGGGCCTGCGAAGCGCGAAGCGGGCCCACGTGATTGACATAATACACATATGTACCTCTCGGTACAATGGGCTGGAGAAGAGAGGAGTAACCTGGATGGAGGCAGAGGTGCAGAGGTCCATATTCTCTGCCTGGCTGGATGGAGGAACGATGTGAAGCGTGCAAGGACACCAGTATGTATCACCGCACTGCCGACGTGCGGTCGGGGGCTGGCGGACTGTCTCTCGCTCGAGAGACTACCTAGAGAGGGATAGAAAAGCTGGGTGGAACCAGGAGCTTTTCTGTCTGGCCCAGCTCTAAATGAAAGCAGGCAGCGGAGGTGGGCCTTCCGCGGTTTGATTCACTTTCACTCACGATTGTCAGATCTTCCCGGTTTCTCGATAGCTCACGCTTGATCAAACCTACACTACTCAAACGTCGCGAAAAGGTATGCACGACAGTTTTGTATTATCGGAAGCATTACGAGGCTTTGTGTGGTATCTAGAAAAGTATGAGTGGTATGTTGCGCTGGGCATTGAGTCAGGTCGCTCTGGAATAGACGATAGCGGATGCGCGCGACTGTTGGATTCGTGGTCGGACTTCTGTGGGTGCGCGTCTCTAGACGAGTAGGTTGTTGCACTGATGAAATGCGAGCCATCAAGGAGCAAATGGTGGCGAAGAAAGAAAGATAAGAGGGCAGAGTAAACTGCTCAGATGTACTCGTGAGGAACTGTGTCGATGCATCGTGGGAGGCAAACGATTGCATTTCATTTGGGCAACAAAAGTGGTGCTATCAATGAAAGCTTGAACTAGAGGTGGCAGGACAGATAAAAGATTATAGGGTTCACACGCAAGTGCTTTTTCAGATCTGATCAGACTTTGCAATCTATAACTCTTCATGCCGGGAGTCTTTTGAGGACTTATATGAGCCATTCTCACCGAAGACACCTTCCCAGTCGACATCAACAATTCCACACAGCTGCCGGCCAGGTCTCGCTATGGTGCTCGTAATATTCATTCTCCGTCGGTTTGCCCCCGAACAGGGCACAAAGGCGAGCTCGCACATCGCCTCCTCGCAAGTAGCTGCCGTGATTGTATCCTCTCCAACCTGAAAGTTCGACACCGTGTTTATCATGTTCGGCTGCAGGAATATGAAAGCACAGTTACTACGGGCACAAATGATGTCTTCTGTCCAACACTCGGCGCAGTCATTGGAAAATCCGATCGGCTCCTCCATCAGGCATTCGTGCACCGCATCGCGACCAAATATGAGGGACTTCTTGGCACACCGTGCCGATTCCTTCGCCAGGTAGTTTCGCGTAGTGTACTGCAGGCGCAGATCCTGCCACGATGAGCAGTGCCCGCACGCGCCACAGTGTGCGATGGTGTATCCATCAGCAATGGCCGTGGCAGCTGCATCAAAAGTCCTCACCATCCCACCGATTTTGTCAAAGGCGCAAACTGGGCCCTGGTCCATTTCCCCATAGAGGGTCGTATGCACTGTGTGAAAGTTTTCCCGGACCACAGCCATTTGTCTTGTGGCACCAATATTGACAACCACAATGAAGAGTGAAACCAGACTGACAAGCACCCCAGAATAATACTCAAACCGCGAGAAGATCACTAGATCAGTAGGAGCAAAGAGTCTTTTCTTGAAAAGACACCAGGTAGACAGAGTAGCATCGGCATCTGTCCCATTTTCATTCGCAGCATCGCTCTGTTCCATCTCCTTCTCCAACACTGCGCGCTGCGAATCACTCAACCCACCACCTCCTGATCCAAAGAGGTGGCTCCGTATGAGACTGATGGCCATCTTGTCGGTTGCGTCCGTCTTGGATATCTGACTATCCCTGTAGAATATCCTCACCGTCCGCTGCAGGTGAAAGAAGTGGCTGCACAGCACAGCTGCGAAGGAGGCGAAGAACGACGCCAGCCCCAGCCCCATCTCGCTGAACATGGACCCCGATCCCCACACGACCTGGATGTAGTGACAGCCATCGGCGAACATGACCGACGACGAGAAGGCGAACGCGAGCGACGCCCCGGTCGTCAGCTGGAACCGCCTCTCGCCCTCGGCCCCTCGCGCGTACCCTATGAGCAGCTCTATGAGGAAGCCGACGGCGAAGCCCGCGATCGCCGATATCGGACGTCCCGCGAAGGGCAGCATCATGCAGTAGACGAGGACGAAGTACTGCCCCACGCTGTACCTCACGTGGAACACGAGCGCGTCGATCCCCTCCCCGACGTGTCGTATGCAGCTCTCCTTCTCGGGGGAATCGTAGACGCCGGTCCAGCGCGGGATCATGACGGATATGTACGCCATCTGTCAACGCGTCCAAGTGAAATAATATGATGAGCCGCGCACCTCTGTACGATGTACGATTCCAATCAAAATACATGCCCATGAGCCATGAGTGGATTTTTTCGACCTACCAGCTGGGACGCCTCCAGCCTGCCTATCCCCTCCAGCACGAACGTCATCCTGCCATCCATGCCGGAGGTGAGGCGCGTCACCGCCAGGGCCGAGAGCCCGGCTAGCGCCATGCCGACGGCGGCCACCTGCAGCGCGGCCACGTTCACCGCCCTGCGCGCGTCGCGGAACGCGCGGGGATCGAGGGCCCACCTCTTGCTCCGCCTGATGGCGGAGTGATACTCGCCCACCTGCGTGCTCACGTCGAGGACTATCAGGGCGGCGATCATCATCGTCGCCCAGCTCCAGTGGGGATTGGAGGGGATCATGAAGATGTCGGGGGTGCGTATGGGCGTGGACGGCATGGTTGGATGAATGCTTGCTCTTGTCGTGTTGTTGCTTCGAAGTCGATCAGCACCAAAGGTATTGTTGCATTTGAAGATGGTTTTCGATCTCACAGGCACAGCATCTATGACAAAGAGAGGTTGCTCCTTGGCTTGCAAATATGTAATGAACTCAACGCTTTTGTTGTGGCCTCGTATGCAATCCACATTCGACTGACATAAAGAGGACACCTTCCTCTACACTCTTGACATAAAGGGACATAAAGGATTCGATCCATTTTTTACGCGTGGGAACTGATGAGTTTGAGATTTGGATACTGGATATTGTGCCCCCACGTGTGAGACATAAAGGGAAATCTAGTCTTGTTCGCCTTGATATTCTCTCTCTCTTTCTCTCTTTCTCTCTTTCTCTCT
>JALLBE010000687.1:0-14370 GCA_036939795.1 Thalassiosira mediterranea
AGGCTAAGTTTGCGCTTGCATGCAAGTAATGGCTTTGCATTTGCTTTACGCCATATGAGATTGGGCAGAGGCGCAAATCAATCGCTGTGTGCCCCCTGCCCGCACACGTACCTATGTACGTGCTCACCTCATGATACTGTCGAGGAATGCCAACGTCACAAACAAAGTACCAACATGTCACGGTCCGAGGTAATGCCCGGATGTAACTCTTTGAGGCTCAGACGGGAACGACCCCACGCTATCTAACGGACGGCCGCACTCATGTATGCAATGGCGTTGAAAACCACACAATATCTCACTATCTGCGATAAGTCAGCTCTTCAATGTCAGTACGAACTTACGACGATTTACACACAAATCGAAACATGATTGCGTCTCCACGCTCTTGTCTACTTTACGATGTCAACACACTTGACGTCCTCGAACACGTCGTTGCTTCGCAGGAGCTCATGCCATAGAAATGTCCGACTAGCGTCTTCAGAGAGTCATACCCAGGAAACCCAGCGTTGATGAGACTACGCTTAGATTCAATCAGACATGCCATGGCACATCGTTCGCATATCCTCGTTGCCCCATCGATGTCAATCATGGGTCGTCCCATCGATGCATATTGTCGTTCGAAACATCTCCCGCAGTACACCCTAGGTACCTACTCGCTGTAGGGCCGTATGTGACAGCCCAGCAATCCCCTCCCGCCCCACGTTTTCGGAGTCAAACTCGCCCTCTCCACCTTGATGACCTCGGCCGCCCCGCCCAATATCTTCGTGGTCCGTCTCACCACCACGTCTATGCCCTTGCCCTCCGCGGCCGCGGAGGGCACCAGCCGCGCAATATCTCGAAACGAGTTGGGATTGGCGCCATCCACGTGTCCGAATTTGAGGAGCAGATCTCCCTCGACCAGGCCGGCCTGGGAGGCGGGGGAGGAGAGGGATACCTCGTCGATTATGGCGAAGGGAGGGGTCACCGGTTGCTCGAATGTCACTTGCTCCTGCCTAGTTTGCGTCGATGCGGCCTGTGCGAGAGCCTGTGAGATGCTGCTGCCTCCGGCTGCATTCGTCGCGCCGTTTCCGACGCCGGCAACGCCACCGCTGCTGCTGCCGCCGCCGCCGCCGCTGCCGCCGCCGCTGCCCAAGTTACCGGATAGGGCCCCCGTGGAACTCTCCCCCAAATTGTCGAACGATCGTCGCTCCCCGTCCTCCGCCCCCGCCACGCTCCCGTCCCAATTTTTGACCACCCACTTCCCGCTCTTGGGATCGAACTTCGGCTTGGGCTTGGGAGCGAGCCTCGCCCGACGTTCGGCCTCGTCCTCCTCCTCGGTGGTCTTGCTGATCGATCCGCCCGCTCCTCCTTCTCCTCCTGCAGATTTGGAGAGCGCCGCGACCTCCAGCAGACACGCGCTGATCTGCTTCTCGAGGGCCTTGTAATCGGTCTGTATCTCCTTGAACCGCTTTCTCAGCGTACGCGCCCTATACACGTCGATGTCCGCCCGGGGGAACCCCTCGTCGTCCACGAGGGGAGAGTCGATTCCCATGGGAGCCCCCCCGTCCGCCGTCGGTGCGGTGAGTTCGGAGACGATGGCGTCGGCTTCCGCGGCCAGCGAGGATTTGCGCGCGTCGAGCGAGAGGAGGGCGCGACGGCGCTCCTCCAGGATGGACCCGGACTCCGCGGTGGATGACGACGAAGACGATGGTGCGGCCGTCATGGTGCCCGTGTTTCAGAATCGCGACGATGGCAAGAGATGGCAAGAAATGAGAGCGATGTGTGAGCGAAATGAGTCGCATCGAAGCTCGAGGAAAGATTTTGGGGGGGCATCCGATATCTTGGGGGGACATTTGTGGTATAAGTCGAAAGTATTTTATATCGTACTATGTTCGTCCGAACTATTTTGGGGGGCTTTGCTCGTTTTCGCTAGAATCTTGTGTGTCATTGGTGTATCAATCTCCGCCATCACCCATCAATCAACCATCAATCACTCACCCATCACCCAAGATCACCCATCACCCATGCATCACTCGGCGTCGGCGTCACAAATCTCAACACCATCAAAACCATCGACGAACCCCGCTGGTAGCCAGCCATGGCCAACCAACGCCTGCCTACCACCTGCTGAGGACTCTATCCGCCGACGCCTCACCCAGCCCTCAGCGGATCATCGCCTCGCCCATCACTGACTGCCTATTGCCGGCCGTTATCACACGATGGTTTCACTAGTTGGGATTAGAACCAAGTTATTGCTGATTGCCGTAGCTGCTGCAGCACGTCCTACGCCGGCGTTTTCCTTCACCTTCACGCATTGTCCGTCTAAGCCTGAGGTAAGAGTGCACGAAACCTTGGGCTTCTTCGCAGTATCGGAAGACATAGTACAACATGATGACGGAAGCGCATCTAGCCCCGAGGCAGAAGCAACGACGGCAACCATCAAGCCGCATCGGAGACGAGAAAGGTATTCCGGTCGTTATCCCAGAAATTTCAAGCATAAATACAAGGAGATAGCCGGTGACGAAGACACTATCAAAAAGGTCTTGGCCAAGGGCATGACACCTGCTGGGACACATGTTCCGATCATGGTGAAAGAGTGCTTGCAATACATGGGATTGGATGAAACTGAAACGGGTAATGACTCATCTGACGAGCAAAAGAAATTATTGGTCGTTGATTGTACGCTAGGGTACGGGGGTCACTCATCTTACATTCTGAAGTATCTTCTCGCCAACGCTGAAAATGGGAACAATGATAACGGTTCCAGGCTGATATCATTTGATCAGGATTCAGTTGAGATTAAGAAGACAGAGGAACGAATCCGGAGTGCCCTAAGTGAAAAAAGTGATGGAACTGCCACCAATGATAGGCTATTCACGGCTGTCAATCAAAACTTTCGGACGCTTGGAGGGTATTTATCGACCACCGATCAGATGGGGAAAGTCACGAATTTATTGGCTGATCTTGGCTTGAGTTCAATGCAGATAGATGATAATGACCGGGGTTTTACCTATAAGCGAAGTGGGCCCCTTGACATGCGCATGAATCCATCGGCACCTGACGAAGGGGGCACTGGCACAGAAACTGCATACGACCTCCTGCGGCGACTCAAAGTGAGGAAGCTCAAATCCATGCTCAAAGAAAACAGCGATGAAGAATATGCAGCCGAAATCGCCGCCGGTCTAATTGGCAAGGGGATGAAGGTACCAGAGACGACGGTAGAGCTGGCGGATAGAGTTCGAGAAATAGCGGGACCTTTGATTGAGAAGGAATTCTTGATTAATGGGAAATCGAGCATGAACAAAAACGACACGAGAAAGTTTAAGAAGCAGATGGACTCCACGGTGGCCCGTGTTATGCAAGCCATCAGAATAGAAGTCAACGGCGAGTTCGAAGCCTTGGAGGAATTGCTGGAGGACTTGCCCAATGTTTTATCTCCAGGCGGGAAGGCAGTCTTCTTGACTTTTCATTCCGGCGAAGATAGGAGGGTGAAGAAGGCATTCAAGAGCGGCTTCAAAAGTGGAATATACAGCGCGTGGAGCAGGGATGTCGTTCGTCCTAGCAAAGCAGAGAGGAGAGACAATCCTCGTAGTTCATGCTGCAAGCTTAGATGGGCTATTCGCTCGGAAGGTGATTAGGGAACAAATAAAATTGACATTGTGTGACTTAGATGTGTAGCTCTAGAGTGAGATGCCTACACATGATTGAGAGAGGTTTCAAGCCTGGAGTTTGTTTGGCCACGACAAGGCCGATGGCTGGTGCTCTCAAACAACAATTGTCTTTTTATCAGCTGGCAGGATATTCTTCATGTGGCACAATATCTATCTTCTCCCTAGTCTCTCGGATTGCATCGACACGGTTACGGGGCCTTCCTTGTGGCCAGGGCGGTAATGTACGCTCTAGCCCCCATGGTGTTGTTTAACAATGGTACGTGGGTTTGCATGGAATAGTTCCACTTAACTCTTCTTCCCTCTCAAATCACGCGAGAGGTATGGTATATGAACACCGTGGTACTTGCTCGTGGTGGTACCTCTCCACTCTCTCCATCCAGAATTCCTGGGCGCGACTAAAATTCCTTGCATGCTTGCGGAGCACCATCAGAAATGAGAAGTATGTAGGTGTCAACATTTGCCCCTGCTCGGCTATACGAAGCGAACACAAAAATCATGTCTCTGCATTCTTTGTGTTGTTTGACGTACGCGAAGCCCTTGTTGGCTCAAGCGAGATGATGCCATCCCATAAAAAAGATATTCTATCGTTCCAACAATCCAATATCAATCAATTGAGTCCGCCCAAACAGTTGCGTAGCTACGAACAGAGATTATCGGATGCTTGCCCTGCCATCCCTTCTTGCGCCGCTGGCGCCAGTAACGCTTATCCTGCCTTACTGGCTGTTATTTCTTTTATTCGCAATCGTCACGTTCTATCGATGGTTGAATTATTGGCCTGGACGAGATGCCAAGGTTCGCCCGGTCCGGGCTTCCCGCTTCTCACCAGATAAGGTACCGCCTGAACTCGACACCATCGTCGTAGGTAGCGGGTCTGGTGGCAGCTCATGTAGCAACATCCTCGCCCAGTCTGGGCAGCGAGTCCTTCTCCTCGAGCAGCACGAGGAACGTACTGGTGGTTGCACTCATACCTTTCGCTTGGAGGGTTGTGGTGAGTTTTTGTCATTTGTGTCTCATTACCTCGAGCTTTTGATTGTTGCACATTGTCTCATCTTTCCCGATAATGATTGCGCTCTAGAATGGGATACTGGCCTTCATTACACATCCGAGGGCATGGGGCTGCCTAGCCACCGCGCTGGTGCACTCCTCAAGTTCATGAGCAGAGGCAAACAGTACTGGGAGCGCTTGGACGACCCCTACGACGAAATATACTTCCCACCTGACAACAATGTGTCGAACGGGCGTCCTAATTTCAACTCGTATGAGTTTAATACCGGTTCTGAGAATGTGATCAACTCGATGCTTGACCGGATTGATCCACACAATGAGGAGCTCCGACACCAGTGTGAAGTCTGGATGGAGCTGTGCGTTCTGATCAACAGAGGCTTCACTGCGCTTGGGTGGACTCGTATCATACCTTCATTCCTCCACTTCTTCCTCCGCAAGCAAGTAAAACAGCTCTATCAACTGGCTTCATATTCAGTTCGTGACGTCCAATATGCAGTGTTTAACAAAGGCTACTCAATCGATCAGTTACTCAAGGGCTGTCCCAAGGCCCCCAATGGACCCGAGCCAGACCCCGTGCTTCGCCGTGTCAAAGGTGTCCTCAACCACCCAATAGGAGATTACGCTGTCCAGCCTCGCGATGCGACCTTTGCTGCACAAGGCATAACCATGGCACATTACATGGAAGGAGCAGCCTACACTGTTGGGCCTACACAAAACATCTCAATTCGCCTGTCGTCGATGCTGCGGGAGACGGGCGGCGAAGTCCTTTGCGACGCCACAGTGGAGGAAATCATCATCGAGAATGGACGAGCCGTGGGCGTCCGTGTCCGGAATACATCATCAGGCAAGGATGGATGCATCACGGATATACGTGCTCGAAATGTTGTGTGCGCCACCTCGGTCTTTAATCTTCACAGCAAGCTCTTGCCCCAGGACCATCCATCTGTCAAAGATTTTTTCGACGCAGACAAGCGCACGATCACAGAATCGAATGGGCATGTGTTCTTGTTCTGCAAGATAAAAGGAGATGCTTCAGATGTGAAGCTGCCCACCCATAACTTGTGGTACTTCAACTCCTATGATATCGATGACGCCTTTGACAAGTACTACGCAGATCCAGTCACCCATCGTCCGCCCACCTGCTACATCGGTTTTCCTTGCACCAAAGATCCTACATGGCCGAAACGCCTACCCGGTGTCTCCAACTGCATCCTCATATCCGATGGCTTGTACTCATGGTTCGAGAGGTGGTACGGAACGTCGGTCCACGAACGAGGCCAGGACTACGAGACATTCAAGGACCAGCTTGCTAAACACCTACTTGACATCCTTTATGAGACGGTCCCCCAGACGAAGGGCAGAGTAGAGTACTGGACTCTGGGCACTCCTCTGACCGAAGTTTCTTTCCTATCCTCGTTCCGAGCAGCTTCTTATGGAACGAAGTGCGACACAAACATCTTCAATCGTTTGAATGCCAGATGGACAACAAATCCTCACACGAACATCCCTGGATTGTACATGGCTGGATCCGACGCTTTCCTCCCCGCAGTGTGCGGAGCGATGTACGGTGGAATCCTTGGCGCAAGCGCCATCTTGGGGTATTTTGGAAGTCTGCGCATGGTAAACGCCTTCCTGAGCGAGTTTGCAACAGCATTCCAGGAGGCTGACCCCAAGATGAGCCGTCAAGCTGCTTACTTTCTGGCTATCAAAACGTTCTTTACGGAGCTGGTCGCCAATTAAGACTTTCATTGAACGAAAGGTGTATTTGTTACATGATGACACGTGAGTATTATGAAGAAACTGCACAAGGTTCGTGAGCCAGGGGAGCGGAGTAGGAAAAGAACAATGCGTTACACTCAGTTAGGTATGGTAGTGGTGCGTCCAGAGCTATTTATGAACAAAACCATGCAATGCAGCTCACCTTGGGCACTGGCATATTCTATTAGTACGTTCAATAAAGAAGTTTAGACAATCAACTGAACAGGTACACTTTTCCTGATGTATCCATCCCATGCCGATCAACAATACCGGCCAGATCCTAGACACACAGTCGCGTATCCGCGTTGCTAGGTCTTCCTGGTGCCACACAATCACAATATGTGAATCAATCATTCATGTACTGATCATCTATGATCTTATCACACCTGGGCCACTCAAAGTGTTGGGGTAGCATCTACAAGACACTCCTCTAACAGGTGGCCATCCCCATCCCAAATCTGCTCTCTCCCATGAAAACTCCACATACACAACATTGATATGATCGCGGCGATCTCTCAGTTAGCCCAACGAAGCATGTACTCAATTAGCTTCACCCTGCCCACAGCGTGCGCCGTAATCCACCCCACTCATTCCACCCCCCCTGCCTCCCCCCGGCCTCCACGTTCCCGCGTTCCGCCGATTTCTCACTGCCTCCGCACAACTCAATCCTTCTGCGGAACCTTCCCCTCGGCCACGCAATCCTTGAAGTGCTTAAACGGCGTGAACTTCACCCTCGTCGTGGCCTCCTTATGAACCTTCGACCCGTCGGAGGGGTTCCTGTACTCGCGCGGACCAAGCTCGACGGGCACGAACTTTCCGAAGCCGGAGATGGTGACGGTCTCCTTGTTGGTCACGGACTACACACAGTGCCATTATTTTTTGTTTGTTGCGATCCGCATGTATCATTTTTGCGTCCAACATTTGCATTGTAGAAAATGTCATTGGGGACGGATGTGGTAAGGCGACGCGAGAGGAAAGTTGCCAACGCGAATGAGGGAAAGAAACATGAAATCTATCATTGCAGTCAATATTCCTGTAATCAGCTCGACAGCATACATCGTCCAATCGTCGCGAGATGCTCCTACCATGGTTGGCATTTCGACGATCCTACCTACGCTCATCCTAATGCCACGTTATGTAGCTGTGGAAAATTTATTGCTACCCCCCACATCAAAATGGCGATGTCAACCGAGACGTTGTTTTCACCATACAAAGTCATCCACATTGTCAGCTTCTGCGCGATGCAAGGCCTCTACCAACACATGTGACTATCAACGCTCTGGCGAACACTGTCCATCATGTCCCCATCGCATCAATTATTCCGCCATAACTCAGCAAATTAACACACCTCCACGATGGTATCGAACACCGTGTTCAATATCCTCCTGCTCTCGGCGATCCTGAGCCCGTACTCGTTGCAGAGGATGTCCACCATGGCCTCCTTCGTGAGGGACGCCTTGTTGTCCCCGCCGCCGCCGCCGTCGCCGCCGGGCCCTCCGAAGTCGCTCAGCGGCCTCGTCGAGGCCGTGGGATGGAGGGCGCCGACGGCCGGTCGGGCGATTCGCAGGGCCGAGGACGACGGCGACGTACGGGAGACGAGGGTGCGGGCGAGGGAGGGGATCATGGCGTCGGTCGGCTGGATGGTGTAGGAAATTTATGAGCATCGCCGTGCCGACCGTTGGAGCACGTTGGCAGGTTCGTTGGCAGGCAGTTGATGCGCCATTTTCTTGTGGTTCGGGTTCGCAAAACAGTTACGGACGCGTTACAATGGTAACAAACTTTGACCCTCTCGTGAACCTCTCCACGTGTAAGCTTAGAGATGACGCTCGCTGAGGATCATCATCTTTCAGCGTAGGAATTAGTACTCATCTGACTTCGCGTCGTCGTGCACCTCTCGCCTCTCTCCTCGCGCCTCGCGCCGATTGTACAATAGCTCGTCGCTCGCCGGCGTCCTCCATAGCATCGCACCGTCTTCACGCACCATGAAGCGCCCCCTCCTCGCGGCCCTGGCGGCCCTCCTCCTCGCGGCCGCCCTCCCGTCCGCGGCGGCATCCACCGCTTCGGCATCCGCCGCCGCCGCGACCGGCCCCTCCCCCTTCCACTACGATCCCACCACCCAATATCCCACCCCCTCCCTCCTCCGCGACGGACTCCTCCCCTACCTGACCTCCAAGTGGACGCGCGCCCAGCCCATCGCGCTCCTGGAGCAGGCGGTGGAGGATCACAACGCCGAATACGTCGCCACCGCACGGGATGGGACGGAGGCCATCAGCTACAGGAGGTGCATCGCTTTGCCTCTGGACGAGCGGTTCGATCCCCCCGTGGGGGTCTTCAGCCACGGGCACGTCGATACGGGGGATAAGATGAGTTTGCCGAGGTGCTTTTGGGATGCCATCACCAAGAGCAAGGCCGAGGTGAGAATATGCTTGTGCGGGTTGCATAAGTTTGGTGTATTTGACACACCAATGGAGAAGTGTTCGTGACGCCGGTCACATATGTTGAGCATCGAAACCGGGTTTAGTTAAAGTGTCATCTTGGAGACAGGGCGAATTGACATTTCGTCGGGCCATCGCATCACGCTCGGGGTATTGTCCAAGGGCAAGGTCTAAAACAATCAATATCTCGATCGCAAATGGGATGGCAGTACCTATTTTGCCTGTGCATCCCAACATGGCCTCCTCGAATGACATGATCGCCCTAAAAGAAACGACCGCACAAACGCCGCCAAAAGAAAAGGGGTGTGGCAGCTAGTTCTCATGCTGCCTTATCACCATTCCAAGCGGAACGACAGTGTGGCGATTGCTTGAGACGCGAGCAATAACTTGCAGAATTGCATTTATGTCTCTCATCCTAACTCCCCATCACCGTCTATTGCAGGTACCGTGGCTGTTCGAGGTATCTCGCGTGGACGGCGTCACCTCCCCCCGCGTCCAGCTCCCGCCCGACGAATTCCACCACAAGTCCTCTGCCACGCTGTCCAAGGCGGTAGGGGGCGCCCTGGACTTCCGCTCGCCCAACAACTACGCCTTCCTTCCCAAGTGGATGTTCAAATCCCTGGGCCTTAGGCCGCGGGACGTCGTGGACGTCAGGCTGGTGACCAACACGCCGCCCGGATCGGCCGTGCGTCTTCGGCCGCACACCACCGAATTCGTCAACATCGGCAACCACCAGGCGGTGTTGGAGACGGAATTGAAACACTACTCGGCGCTGACCCTGGGGAGCACGATACCGTTCGACTATCGGGGGACGCGGTATTATTTCGACGTGGTCGACCTGAGGAGCGCGCCGAGGGGGGAGAGGGTGGCCACGGCGAAGGTGCAGGATTGCGACATCGCGGCGGAGTTCGTGAGGGCGCGGGATCAGATGAAGCCCAAGCCCAAGAAGAAGGGGAAGAAGGGTGGTGGCGATTAGAGGGGGTTTGGATGTACGATTCATCATCAAACGGTACGACATGGTCACAGTGGGGATTCTGTGTCCAACGAAGGTGTTGGTAAACGCCAAACTAAATATATAGCAACACCCGATGGTCGATATGTTTCACTCAGCTTCATATACACAAAACAGTTAAGATAGTACTGTGTGTTATGTGCGCCGCGCATTCTCACTGTTGCTTGAAATTTATCTCAGGCACCATGCATTTCAGCCCCTCTCTACTACTATTGATCGCCCTCTAACCTCCACATGCTATGAACGAGGTCCATGAGGTTATTTCTTTTCCTCAATTCAAGGACCTTTGGTACAAATATAAGCAAAGTCGTTCCCAGACTGGGCAGAAATAGTGTAAGAAGTTGTGCTGAAAGGGAATACTGTGACCAACATTGTGAGAATCCACTTAGTGATCTTACCTAGCAAGGAAAAGTATGAGCGTCAGAACCCCATAGAACGCACTGGGATCATCCTTCGCAATGAACAGAATGGGCGCCCCTAGTGCCAGCAATTGAGTAAGGAAAAGCACGGAGGCCGCAATCTTTGGCAGCATAAAGATTGAAAACTATGAGCTCGGATATGTCGACAAAACTGGCGAGAGAAAGGTCGCAGCCGCACTTACATATTTTGACTCGGAAAACTCGATGCGCATCTTCCTCGCCTTATAGCTCACTATCAGTGCATACAGTAGGCATAGAGCGATGAAGGCTCCACTTGAACCCATGAAAGCAGCAGTGCTCTCTGAATAACATAGTCCATATGACTCTGTCGGGTATCCAGTCAAGGGGTCTGTTTGAGTGACAACCCGGGTCCAAACCAAGGGGTCTATCAGCTGCCATGATAGCAATATGGCAACAATTACCATCAAGAGGCAAGCGATGGTAAGGACGACCTTTTTCCTTGGTACTGTGACCCTTCTGAATTGGTATGAATGTTTCATTATTTCACTGATCCTGTTTAATAAATTTGGCCACAAGCGCCGAATATATCAAGACAAATCCCTGTTGTGTTTGCCCATGATTAGCACCATCCAAAAATCGTCTGTAGCCGCTGATTCAATGGCGGTGGGCTGCAGATGGCCCCTTTGCGTATCGTACCCAGTACGGCTTACGATACGGGTTAAATAGTGNCTGTTTTGAGGTTCAGGATAGGTTGGGGAGAGAAGTTACAGTGGTGGGGTTGGCCATGGGGAATCGAGTTGGAAAGTTGATTGGCACTGCCGCCAGAGCTGGGGGCATGCTATAATGAAGGGGAGAGAGCAAGTAGAGCAAGTACCTGCATGGCTGCAGGTAAATATGGTACAGAAGCTGATACTACGGCCAAAGCGTGGCAACCCCAAACTGTATAGAGCCAGCCTTCACCAGATCCGGATGAGACCTGCTTTGTTGCAGGTAGGCGTGGCATTACTGTTGATGCTGTCACCCCTACAGGGTGTACGCAAAACATAGATCAAAGCTGACTTGGTCATCTGCATTGAAATAAAAGGAATAAATAACATTCATTTTCTAGAGGTCATGTTGGTTTATGTACCATACAATACAGTACGAACAGTTCATTCTCAGACTTTGTTTCATTCTCAGACTTCGTCGTTTTGAGAGAGACGCTGAGAATAGCATGTTATTTTTACCTGTTATTTTCATTCTCTTACTTAGTCATTTTGCTTGCTATAATAGATGGTGATCGCGAGAGAGATGCTTGTTACATTGGACAGAGAGCACGCTAACTTAGGTATGTGTGAGAATGTGTGTCACATCGTCAAAAAAGGGCGGAAAAACGTGGATCATGACAGTAAATTGCACTGGAACTACTTGTTTGAGGGACGATTTTTAGCGGTTTTATGTGCGTATGCGTTTTTTAGGACCTGTGCAAGTAAATCGCTAAATGTTCAATGACTCCGGCAAATTTATTTTCTCGGAAAAAATACCGCAACCAGTTGTTTGAGTTGTTTAGTTGTTTACTTGTTTGGGAGCGCTGGGATAGCTCCTCAGTCAAATTGAAAAATTAAAAAAAGCATTCAATACCAAATTTCGTGAAGAATCTATGGAACTCATCTAAGCCAGGGTTTGCATATGTATTTTATGGTGAAAATGTGTGTTCTTACCAAGCTCCAATTTGACGGATGGTTAAAAAGCTGAATTCAGCTTTTTGTTGATGAATTCGGACTGCAAAAAGTTCCATAAATATATAAATTCCTACGCAAGATTCCTAAATTCGTCGTACAATTAGTTTTGCTCTTTTTATCGAAATGGCTCAAAAAGAAAACAGGCGAATTGTTTACATATTTGGATATTATTTTTTCAACGCCATATTTGACCAGCACAAATTTATTCCATGTCGACCCCCATTCCGCCACGAATACTAGGTATACTCACGAGTATGCAGTTTAAATTTCTACGCCTATCGACCAGTAGAAGCTGAGATATGGCTCTCCAAAGGCCAGCTGAATTCAGTCGATTTAGCTGAATTCAGCCGGGGTGTTTTGGTGACCGCAATCCAAGAGCATAGCCATAGCATCAGTGCAAAGCTGATGAGGTGGTACCCTTCTAGAGATCTTCCAGGCCTACCGTGTTTTTTTCATAACACAATTAATGCATGGTAGACTTAGGACAGGACACAAGCTGCTGTCCCATGGGCCGAGGCTTTTCCTGATGGCGGTGGAGCCGTGTAGTTTGCTGTTTTGGGGTCATCAAAATAGCCTCTTAAAATTTGATCTCGTCTCGTGCCATTGGTGCCCACCGCACTGATTATTATTGATTCCTAGCTTTTCAATTTCAACCCATGGTGAGTACATACTCTCTCACAATCTTCTCACTTGGGGAGGTGCAAGTCTTGTCAACACGAGCTGCACTGAGTAAGGCTTGCTTTTGTCACAAAAACGACTCATTCATACCAATGGTTTGTTGCAATTCCAAGAGCATTTGATATGGCATACTTTTCTTTGGACCTTGTTTTCGTACACCATTCAGCGGAAAATGGGTTTGCAGGAGAGATTCCGTGGTTGTACAATATCCTCTCTGTTATCGCCTCGTGCTAGTATTGAAGGGATTGGTGAGATTGTGTCCATGATTGAAAGCAGTTATCTACAAGATGTTTTGCCACTGACAGACGTTGTCTGGAAACACTCTTCTGTGTGTTGTCTGCCGCTAGATGGTCGTCGTCGCAACTCCAGTTTTGGTCATCTCAAGACAGTCCTGTCCTGATTCGCCACATGTCTTCAAAAGTCTTCCTGACGATATCCGCTATGTACGTTGAAATGCACTTCTCATGATGCCCAAGCTTTGAGGCGATGCTGGTAATGGTAAAAAAGGGCCATTGTGATCTATAGCAAATGAATGAGAGGATGCAAATCACATGTTGCCAGGTGAATGTGTCAATGAATTTGGTAAGCGATGTACATTTCAGAAGTGTTGAAGGAGTGGTTGTCTCTTTCTGTGTGGTCAATTCTCGTACAGTTGTGACCACCAAAAGAGACAGATATTGTCTGCAATGGCGATGGAGTCGAGAGGCAAAATCACTATTCCCGCATTGTACATCGTAAATGACTGTGCATGGTTCGTTTTTTTTTTTCTGCCCGCGGGGCCAGTTGTATTGTCCATTTTCCAAAACATAGCTTGGCTTGCCACTGTTCAAGTTCTAGGATTTCTCATTTGGGATACAACTGAGAGGACTCTAACGTATGGGATCTGTTAACAGTTGCTGTAAGAATTGATTGAGAGCTTTCACGCAAACAATCACTCTATGGCCGCAGCAGCCAGGCAGCAGCCGTATCTGCAACAGATGGTGTGCATCATAAATTACCGCAGATGCGTCTGTGTGCAAAGAAGCATTCGGTCAATTGCTGTCATCAGTCCGAAACTCACAAGCAATCATTCACAGTGGCCTGGGATAGTTGATCTTGTCAATGCAGCTGTATGCTGCATATGAAGCATTCGCCTGTTTTTTACCTTGGGGGAGCTTACTATTACTAATGCAGACTTCTTCATTTTGTGCTGATGAAGATAGAAATCATCACCAATTTCCATTTCAGAATGATATAGCGTCTGCCATGTTTCCTTATCGACGTGATGCCATTTAAGCATTCATAAGAATAAGGGTAAAGACAATTAGTAGATAGCTCAACATCTGGAGTGAGGATGAAATGAGCATGTTTAGGTGGGTTGCTGCAGTCACGCCTATTCCTTCTGAAGTGTACTCATGCTAGACATCATTATTCTATGCGTTAGAGCACTACTACCTTGTACTACCTCTATGTTTTGAGTCGCTTGAATCTGAGTCGAGTCCTCTTTCATCTGTACCTGGCAAGTTATCCCATGTGTGGGTCAATTGCCGGGTGTTGACTGCGACATTCGATATCCCTGCTGACAATCTGGTGATTAACCGGCACCACAGAATTTAGACTTCTGGTCAACTGAGCGCTGCAGCGTGATTATTGAGGCCTTGCGGCCGCCTTCGGCCGCCGAAAGGCGGGCCGAGGCAAGAGAGACGATGGGATTGCTCAGAATTGGAAATTATAAGCGTTACATTTCTGGAT
>JALLBE010000688.1:0-14331 GCA_036939795.1 Thalassiosira mediterranea
GGGTTGGAATGATCCTCCAACATATCTCCAGAATTTCTCTAATGACCGTCCCTTGCGGGGGGTTCAAGATTTGAATCTCCCCAGACGCCTCCGCGTGGAAGATCTTGACGGGTTAGGACAGACGTTTGACACAACATTGTTACATGAGTTACACCCATACCATATCCCATCTGTCAAGGAATACTGATTGAGAGCACTGCTCCACTCCAAACAACTCATTGGGACAGATTTGGTGTCTCTATCACGAGATGGGGATCTCGACGCACCTCGAAGGCAATTGATTGGGGCCATTTCTTAGAGTTCGAGGCAATAAAGTCGAATGAAGGGCCCAAGCGAAGAACAACCATACCGTCTTCAAAGTCAGACTTCCTATCCCGATTCGTACAAAATGCCACTGCTAGAACGTGCCAACAACAGCCGACCCCATCAGTTTGTATGCCTTTTTACGACTGCCTCTCCCGTTACGACGGTTGACTAGCCAAGCAAGGAGAAGCTTGCTTTGAATGACCGAAGTGTGTGGCCGGCGGCGCGCGGCTGCGGCACCGAGCGCAAGCGTGTGGAAAATGGCCGGCGTCGTAGACCATAGCATATCGGCTGCAACGGCATAAAATCGTCCCCGACGTCGCGTAGGTATCAGCAAACGATGTCCCCTCTCTCGGAAGAGCTCGCCCGCACGGTCGCGGCCCCCGCCGCCGCTGCGTCGGTCTCCGCCCGATCTCGTCGGCGGCCCCGGTCCGCTCGGGGCGGCCTCGCAGCGACGGTCGTCTCCGCGGCCGCAGCCCTGGCCCTCGCCGTCGGCGGCCCCACCCCCGTGTACGCCGGCCTCCGCGGCCCACAGCAGCAGATTGACCAACAACAACAATTCATGGAGCGTATGAAGCGTCTGCCTCAGCATGGTAATCAGTCGCCCCGACGCCCCGCACAGAGCTCAATGCTCCCTCCACCTGACTTCGACGAGCGCAGACGTCTCGCGACGGTAGAAACGATGGAGGCGGGTCTCGGCTCATGGCCCGAGGACAACGAGGAGCAGCGGGAACTGATTGAAAGGAGGGGACAGGTTGCCCACAAAGGCAACAGGAGCCGCACCCAAGCCGGCGATTTCATTCAGGGCCGGGCGAAGAAGCAGCAGCAGAAGACGCAGTTCAAGCAGCAGGCAAGAGGGAGGAAGGACAAGAAGGATGAGGACGACGACAGGAAGAAGAATAAGAAGGATGACAAAAAGAGTGATAGAGACAAGAAGAAGGAGGAGAATGATCGGCGCAAGGAGGCCAACAAGAAGATGAAGGAGAAGGGGAAAGATAAGAAGGACAACTCCGATAAGCAAGACAAGAAGGAACTCAAGCAAATGAACAAGCAGCTCAAGCAACAGAAGATGCAGATGAAGCAGATGAGCAACCAGGCCAAGAAGGGCAATGGAAAGGACAAGAAAGATAAAGACAAAAAAGATAACGACAAGAAGGATAAGAAGGACAAGGATGGCAGCGACGATGGCAAGAAAAACAAAAAGGATAAGGGAAACAACAAGAACAAGAAGGATAAGGATAAGAAGGACAAGGGGGACAAGTCCATGCGTCCCAAGGCAGCCAAGGTCGTTTCAGTTACTATGGGCGGCAAGCCTGACCGTGACGACCAGGAACCCTCCGAGGAACCCATTGTTGCCAACACCGTCAACGCTGCCAACGCCGAGGACACTGAGGGGATGGACACACTTGACCTCAGCGGGGTCACTGTCGCGGCGGCGAAGCCTGCCAACAAGCCCTCCTCCTCGTCCAATACTGTGGACATCGGCAATGCTGGGTTCCAGTCATCACCAGCCGACTCCTCTCCCTCCATGGGAGGGAGCACTTCCGTGGCTGGGTTCAACTTCGTCTCGTCACTCACCGACCAATCCACCCAGATGGACGGCTTCGAGGGAGATTCGAATCTCAACTGGTCCATGCCCCCCATCGATCCGTGGACCTTCAGCCGCGACGTCAAGTACGAAGGCAGGGAAAGCATCATGTCTGGAATCACGAGCGACACCTACGTCCAGGCTGGTGGCGATGCAATCTACTCCAACCTCACGCTTACCACCGACTCTGACTTCACGGGTGGGGTGCTCACCTTCATGATCCGAGCACGCGCCCTCAGGCTTCCCACGGAGGCTTTCTTTGTGACAGTGGATGGGGAGGTGGAGCTCCCACCCTCCACAACCGCCAACTCCGATACCAGTGATTGGGTTGAGTACAGTGTCCCTGTGAGGGCGGGAAGGAGGGAGATCACGTGGGTCCACGCCTACAACCCCTTTGGCCTCCAGTCGTTACCGGATTCAAGTGGAGGGGATGCTGGATTGTGGATGGATGACCTTAGGTACGCTCCATTCACGGAAACGAGTGATCTGAGCGAGTTGGAGATGACCAATGGAGGTGATGCTACGTGGAGTGGAGGCGCAGGTGGGAAGCTCGTCGCACTCACGGACGACCTACCCAACAATGGCGGCTCTTCCGACGTTGACTTCATCATCTACTCCTCCCGAGGTGGAGTACTGCGGTACAAGGTTAAAACGGAGACAACAGCGCCGCACGACGACTTCGCCATCCTCATCAACGGGAAGGAGACTGATGCCATCTTCGGGGAGATGGTAGCTTATGAACAGCGTGAATTGAGATTGCCGGGGGGGAAGGCGGCTGTAACAATGAGACATAGAAGGGATCCTGGTGGATTGGGTAGGAATGTGTTGAGGGGTTTGGGAGAGGTTGGGACGGAGGGGAGGACTTGGTTGGAGGATTTTAACTTCGAGGCCACTTGGTCTAATTCATAATGTAAAAACTAGTGACTAGATAGACCCATTAGATATATCACGGAAACATAATCTCATGATTATCATCATGCGGTACTTTCTCATGGGTCATTAAAACCAATCCTGCCTGTGCACATGATATACAAAACAAGCAGATACCATGTTGTGATTGTTAACTGATGTTGAGGTGACCAAGGTTGTCACTCCCCCCTCTGACAGCAAGGTCATCAAAGTATATTAGGTTCCTCTTGCCATTTCAGTCTATTTGGTACAACACTGTGCCAAAATCAAATGAGCACCATAATATGAGGGTGGTGATCAATTCGAAAATGGCAAATGGCAATATCAATGGGTAGGTAAAGATTTATCAATATCCATACACCATGCGGTCGACGTGCAACTGTGTGTACGAAAAGCACTATGTTGAACAAGAAGAATATGTTTCTCACAAAAACAAAAATGAATGAACTCCCTTGTTTGAATCATGTTATCACGGAGCGCTAATGTCACTGTAGTCTCTAGCCACAACCACAAACGGCTCCGGCTAACCAGGAGTCAAACTCAATTATTGTTGCAACGTTACACTAGCCTATTGCCATAGCCTATTACCATCGCCTCTATTGCCGTAGCCTATTGCCGTAGCCTATTGCCGTAGCCTATTGCGGTAGCCTATTGCCGTAGCCTATTGCCGTAGCCTATTGCCGTAGCCTATTGCCATAGCCTACTGCCATAGCCTACTGCCATTGTTGCCTAAGGACATAGCCATAGCCTATATTGCTATTGCCATAGCCTATTGACATTGACATAGTTGCATATGCCTAGGCTAACCTAGGCTTAGGCAGACACACTGTGATACCCCCCTTTTATTGCACCATTCCAGTTGCAATTCTGATGCAAGAGTTGCAGATCGAGTTACAACTGGATATGGAGTTGCAAATGGAATTGAGGAGTCGATGTAAATCTCTAATTCTATCCTAGAATCTAGATGCGGTTGTAGTATACCTCCACCACAGGCTAGCTCACTATGACTATGCTAGTTCCAGGCTCCAGGTGGTGATGGGTCTCAAAGTGGCAACAAAGGTCAAGGTCTTCCTTTACTATTACTTTATTGAGATCTAGCCCCGTCCTCAGCCTCAGCCCAGGCCCAAGTCCTGAAGTGACAGCCCAACAACAACAAGCCCATGAGAACAGGCTTTCAATGATTCCCCCAAAGCCTGGACCTGGGTATTATTCACATTGATGGGTTACATTCCATAGCTGTGTGTCTCGGGACCAGCAAACCCAGCCACAAGTCTGGTTCCACTAGATTGAGTCTCACAAGAGTTCAAACACAAGGGTTCAAAGTTCAAAGATCCTGCGGAAATGGCAGGAGGACGCATTGGCAGGAGGTATCTACAATGGGGATATTTTTTTATGAAAAGAGTTGAAATTTATTATTATGTCTATCTAATCAATAATCAAGAAGGGTCTCTGTAAATTTACGCCCCTTACTTTTTCTCTCTCCCAATGACGGAACACCTCGATCACCGCATGCACACCGCACAATACGGTACCATACAGAGTACGGAGGACACCACCCTCGGCGGCCGCGACTTCCCAACTCACAGTAGGTAGCTTCGGTCTCTACATCCCAGACCGTTACCATGACGAAAGAAACTGCCCCCCAGGCCGCCCCGACGGGCGAGCAGTGGGACGCATCCATGTCCCAGCTCCAATTCATGGAAGCCGACACCGTCCTCGTCCTCTCCGAGTCCGACGAGGTCACCGGCTCCGCCTCGAAGAAGGACTCTCACGTCTTCTCCCCCGACCAACCCCGGGGCGTCCTCCATCGTGCCTTCAGCGTGTTCCTATTCGACGAGAGCACGAACGAGATGTTGCTCCAGAAGAGGGCGTCGACGAAGATCACCTTCCCGAATGTATGGACGAACACGTGTTGCAGCCACCCGCTTCACGGCATGGTTCCCGCCGAGGTGGACGGGGAGAAGGACGTGAAGGACGGGAGCGTGATGGGGGTGAAGAACGCGGCAGTGAGGAAGCTCGAGCAGGAGCTGGGTATCCCGGTGGGGGACATCAAGGTGGGTTTCCTGTCGGCGTTTTGGTTGTGGTATTATGTACCTCTGATATTTGGAGTCACATGTCACTAACGTTTGTCGTTCCAGGTGGAGGAGTTTAAGTTCTTGACGAGGTTGCACTACTGGGCGGCGGACACGGTGACACATGGGAAGAAGAGGTAAGCACGATACCCCAACTGGTCTCTTGCAAATGGCTGTGTTTTTGCCCACTTCATGTGCTTAATGGTACAATCTTGCTCGTTACTAACCAGTCCATGGGGAGAGCATGAAATCGACTATGTCCTCTTCGCCACCATCCCAACCAAGGATAAGATCACCCTCAAACCCCATCCTGAGGAGGTGGACGATGTTAAGGTAAGAGAAAGATGTTTCTAAGAAAACAGTTGTTTCCATGCCGTACTCAACTATTTTCTAAACACCATCTTAGTGGGTGACACAATCCAAGTTGCTCGAAATGTTCGACGACTCCAACCTACTCTTCAGTCCCTGGTTCCGTCTCATCACAAAGAAGTGGATGATTGGCGCCGACAAGAATGGTGGAAAGGGTGGATGGTGGGACGACCTGGAGAAAACCATGAAGACGGACGACTTTTGCGACTACGGTACCATCCACCGGTTCGATCCACCTGGCGAACACATGGGAGGTGGCGGAGATGCTGGGCCCATGTTTGATGGAGAGAAGAATGGGGCCGAGAATGGAGAAAAGACTATGACAAACGGCAAGACCAACGGAAGTGCTGCTGCTGCAAGTGAGGGAGATTCTTCGTGAGTAAATTATTAGGTGTACTGATTAGATGTTTGCTCATGATGCCATTGCTCTTGTGTGCTCATACACCAATCGTCCTTATTCGCTGATAGCAAAAAGCAGGGAGCGTACGGGAAGGTCAAAACCCACAAGGAATCCAAGCTGAAACAGATTCTTCACGTTAATGAAGTGTGGTCAGCCATTACTCTCCTCTACATCAAACCCCTTCAATCAAATCTCGACAGCGACACGATCAAGAAGACGTTTGTTTCGTCAGACTTGGCATTCTGCGACGATATCTTGTGCAAAGTTTCGCGTTCGTTCGCTGCAGTGATCCGTCAGCTCCCAGAGCAGATGCTGGTAGACGTGTTGATTTTCTACCTCGTACTGCGCGCGCTCGACACCATCGAGGATGACATGACATTCTTTGATACCAACGAGGAGAAGGTCAAGAAACTTCTCTCCTTCCACAAAACGGCGCTGGTTGATCCAGAGTGGACGATGATGGGATGTGGTGAGGGTGACGAACGGCGCTTGCTGGAGGAGTTCCCTAAGTGTCATTCTGTCTACGCCGCCCTCCCAGAGGCGAGTAAGCGTGTCATTAGCGACATTACTCTCCGCATGGCGACTGGAATGGCAGAGTTTGTGGACAAGGACCTTGGGCAGGGGACCGTCGATGTAGGCCAGTACAATCGGTATTGTCACTTCGTTGCAGGGTTGGTGGGTGAGGGCCTGAGCCGTCTCTTTTCGGCTTCTGGGCTGGAGAAGCCGTCCCTGGCAGGAGAGCTGCACCTAAGCGACCAGATGGGCCTCTTCTTGCAGAAGACGAATATTATTCGTGACTACTTGGAGGACTATGTTGACGGGAGAGCATTCTGGCCACAGACTGTGTGGAAAAAGTACAGCGCGAGCGGTGATCTTGGATACTTTGCGAAACCCACCACAGATGAGGCCAAGATGGCTGGCTTGAACTGCCTGAATGAAATGGTGACTGATGCTTTGGAGTTGGCTCCGGACTGCTTAGCGTACCTTTCCAAGCTTCAATGTGCGGAGGTGTTTCGTTTCTGCGCCATCCCTCAAGTCATGGCTATTGCAACGCTTGACAAATGCTATCACAACGAAGATGTCTTTACAGGCGTGGTCAAAATTCGTAAGGGAATGTCGTGTCAACTCATCAATGATACCAATGACATGTTAGGGGTGCATGGAATTTTCAACCGTTTTGCAACGAGTATCATTGCTAAAGCCAACAAAGAAAGAAAGAATGGCTACAAAGACCCATCGTTCGAGAGAACCATTAAGGCCTGCGGAACAATTCTCGAGCTGACAGATGCTGAGGTCAAAAAAGCAGCAAGCAATGCGTCCATCGTGAACAGCACTATGCTCATTTCCTCTTGCGCGGTTGCGGCAGCGGCGGCAGCAGCCAGTTCAGCGGCGAAGACCCCAAGCAGTGCGGTGCCATCGAACAATCTTGCGGTTGTAGGAACAGCAACTATGGCCACTTACGGAATTCTATCCTTGCTGAGACCTAGTTTCAAGGAATATCTGGGGAAGAGGTCGACCTCTGCGTCGCCATCGTTGTTGCCTGCTTCTCAGCTTAGCAAGAGGGCGAAATATTGAGCAAAATCTGAGCTGTGGCAATGGAGGAGCTTGTTGTGGAAATAGGGGTGCTGTTGTGCAGGAATTTCATGCCCATTCTTGCCTCTTCCACTGTTAGTTGAGAGTGACGCTAATTTTTATTGAAGATATCACTTAATTATCAGACACTTAGATTTAGCAAGTCAGTGTGTTCTCACATGTCTTGCGTATGTTGCGTATACAGGCTGGGTGTGACCCCGGCAAGACACACATTTGATGGCATAGCGGTGGCGCAAGCCCTTGTCCAGCTGTAAGGTTCGTGGCATCTCCAGTATTTGAACTTGTTTCAAGGTCATGTTTGGTGGGCGATGTGTGACGATGCCTCAAAAGGCAAGTTGTATCAGGCGAAGTTTGGTCTCACCCATACACGTATGATAAAAGCGATTTCGCAACGAAAGAGACCTTGGATGACCTTGGCGCGGCTAAGTTAAATATCTGCTTGATTGACCTTACCAATGAGACCAAGTCAGTTGCAGTTGGTGTGGAAGATATGTGTGGATAACTTTGCAGCTATGCTGTGCAGAATGAGGACACAAGTGAAGGTTGAAGTAGATGACAAGCTTGTAACAGTTCCATTAAATATCAGTAGTATTTGTGCCTCTCGCTACATTTTTTCTCTCCATACTATGGCGCTCAATCCCTCCTCCCACCGCCCCTGGTGGATGTTCTCGTACTGTCCACGTTTTCTTTCTATTGATACAACAGCGCTCAATCCCTCCTACCACCGCCCCTGACGAGGATGTTCCCGTTCTTGTCCACGTTTCCCTTCCCGTTAGGCTTCGACTGGCTCCCAGATACGTACCCCATGACGTTCACTCCAGATCCATTCACATTGTGTATATTGCCGTGCGACGCCGGCCTCGACGCGGAGGCCGTTTGCTGCTGCATATTGCCCGGCTTGTTCTTCTTGCCGCCGCCATTCTTGCCCCCGCCGCCCTTGCCCTTACCCTTGCCCTTGCCCTTCTTTCCCTTGTTCTTCTTGCCCCCGCCTCCCCTGCGTTTGCGCGACTCGATATCCCACGTCCGCTTCTCGCGGATCATCTCGTATTTGGAGTACATGATCTCCAGGAATTCGTGCTCGGCCTCTCCCTCGAACGCGGCGTTCACCGCGGCGTTCAGGGCCGCCCGGGAGGGCGTGACGTCGAACGTCGCGGCGCCCTCGCACTCCACGACCCAGCGCATCTCTTGCCCGATCCTCTTCTTCGACCTGGTGCAATCGAGACCCATGTTCTGCACGTTTTCGTCGAGGGTGGCGTCTATATTCTCCGCCACCCACAGCGTCATGGCGCCTGACAAACCGCTCTTGTTGTCGTATTTCATCGGATACGGAAAGTTGGTCGCGAGGAGGGTCGTCGTGAAGGGGCCGATGGGTACCGTGCCGACGTCGTTGCCTCCGAGGGCTCGCTCTCCCTGGATATCCAATGCCTCGCCGGCAGCCTCCTCGCTACGGTCGCCGACGGCGTCGACCGGCAGTCGCGCTGGGTTCTTCTCTGGGGCGCCACCGCGCAGCCCCGTCTCCGCCGCACCAACGGCGGCGGGAGCGCAGGCAACGATGGCTAGGGCGGCGGCTGTCGCCGCCAGGCTGCATCTCGGCCGCCGACGCGAGCCGGCGGATGACGATGACGGCGAGGAGGAGGACACCATTGTTGCTTCGATCATTATGGCCGCGGATGGCAGGCGGGCGGGGGCCACCGGGAGCGGCCAAGCGAGCCGTCGGTCGGTCGCCGGCCGTTCACATTTTGTTGCTTTCAGTCGTTTGAGTCGGTTCAGCGTCGTTTTGTTGGTGAAACACCTGCGTGCGAATGTCTGAGTAGATCTTGATTAGATGCGCCCAAGATGTCACATCGATGTCTTTATGCATTCTCACGGGCTGTGCTAATAGCGAACGGGTTTTTCACCTGTTTTTCACCGTGTCATCATTGGCGACTGTGTATCGCTGAACTGCGGGAAAGGTGAGTGACGTAAAAGATCTTTTTTCGTGACTCGCGATTCGCGATGACGACACATCGTGACGACACGATCCATGCGAGGAAAGGCATAAAAACGACGTTCACCATGGCGGCCCTCTCCGGTAGCAGGCCGCTCTCGGCCCTCGCGGCGCTCCTCCTCCTCGCGAACGATGCCGCCGCCTTCGCCCCCGGATCCTCTCGCCGCGCCGTAATCGCGACGAGGCTCGCCTCGAAGGGCGGCATGGACGCGTACGACGCCCAGATGGCCGCCATGGCCGGCGGAGGAACCGCCTCCGCGGCGGCGGCTCCTCCGGCCGTGGAGGAGGTCGCCGCCGAGATGATCGACTCTTCCAGGACGGAGTCCAACAACGCCGCGGCCGCCGCCGCCTCCACGGCCGCCATCGGCGGCGGCGAGGGCGCCGAGGCGGCCATCGCCGCGTTCGAGGCCTCCCAGACCCAGACCGTGGCGAGCATCGCCGCTGCCATCCCCGACCTCGCCGTGAAGCCCGACGCCAGCATCTGCCCCGCGTCCGACGGCGTCGTCGTGGCGGGGGGGGCCGTGAAGCTCGACGCGAGCGACGCCCCCGGACCGGCCAACGTCGCGTGGCTCTCCGACCTCTGCGTCGACGGCACCATGTCGTCGCTGACCATCTTCAACGGTCCGCTCAACGACGTGCCCCACCTGATCTCGCGGGTCGTGCTGACCGACGACGGGTCGAGCCTCGACTTCTTCCTCGACTTCCGACCGAGGGCGTACGGGGCGTACGACCTGCGCGATGCGGAGGGGAACTATCCCGGCCCGGACACGCTCGGACGGAAGTCGTTCGAGTACTCGGGCGCGAGGAAGGATTACGACACGAAGTTCGGTACGGAGGAGGTCGTGGCGTGGTTGGAGGAGGTGAAGTCGCAGTTCGAGGGGGCGGTGGCGAAACCCAACCTGGGGGACGAGAACTTGCCTGAGCTGGAGAAGCTGACGAGGGGCCCCATCGCTTTAGACTTCACCATGCCCTTGAGGTACGTGCGATACTTAATTGTCCCTTTTACTTCCATTGCACGATCATCTGGGAACTAATGCCTCTCTTCAAACCGCTGGTGATCGAATCCATATATCGTAAAGCGCCAAGAATGTGGCGACCATCGTGGCCGCTCGGGAGAAGGCTGCCGCCCTATGGCTCGGCTGGGCGACCGACGACTCCCACGCCCACAGGCCGGGGGCGCCCATCAACAGCCAGTACGTGTACGACTCGAAGTACAAGATCAACGCGTACGGGGTGCTCCTGGGTGTCTATGTTGGATTGTTCGGACAGGCGGAGGGAGAAAAGCTGGCGGCCGCTGACAGCGGCCCGATCGATGAGGCGTACGTTGGGGGCGGGAGTTAGGTAGACTGCATTGGGTCATGCGAGGGAAATGGCTGCTTGATAGGTAGAGCTGAGTGTCTCGTCAATCTGACTTGAAGATTAAGCAATGGAAGCAATTGAGTGGGTATCGTAGTGATGAAACGAAGTAGTCATCTTGGGGGTGAGGTGTGAGGTTGTGAAAAGCAGGTATGATGCGAAATAAGAAGCCATTTATATTATGTGCCACAAATCTTCTCCTTCTCTCCGTCCAATAGAAGCCACATTACTTTCCAGTGCGCCGTTGGTCCTGTACATCGCAACACATACCACCACAGGTAAACTGTGGAGAACCGCTGGATCGATGGATTTGATTGCATTCTGCTTCTTCTTCTCCTTCTTGGCTGTGGTTGGTTGTTGTTGTGCTGTTGCATCTGCACTTTCTACGTCGTTTTGGGCTTCAATAGAACTTTGCTGTGTAACACGAAAGTCGTCCTCACAACATTCTCTCTTTTCCATGCGACCAAACGTTTCAATTGGATCATCGCTCTCGGCCTTTGATAGGGCCGAGAAGTGCAAAATCGGTATCCTCGTACCGCCTAGCGCAGGATTGTCGTACCATTTGATGTGCTCAATTTTCTTTCGATCGACGTCCACGAAACACATTACTTTTGATGACACGTCCCGCGACAGGGCTTTCAGGAAGTCCTTCCCATCCCGACCCGCTCCCCATATCGCAAACCCATTCGTCCAATCTGTGTCTAGTCCGACCGTGCCATTGAACACGAGATCCTCGAACGCTTTGGCCCGCAGTCTCAGCAGGAGCTTTCTTGGGGTGCCGGAACTCTGGGACATCCCCAATCGATGCCGATACGACACTAGCGGCGTCGGGGTCCGATGAAGACGCAGTCTTCCTCCGGCGCGCAGGTGTGCATAGAAGAATCTAGAGTCTTCGGCCAATCGAAGTGTATCTGATGGCTTATCCTGTTGAGTGATCATCTTCCGTTTGTTACCGCACTCCGTCCCCTGTGCAGAATCAACTTCAGATGGGTGAACCAAACGATAAAATTGGTCGTTCAATGCATTGGAACTGGATGCAGTCTCATCTCTTTCACGAACTGTTAGCTCCTGGATATGGACATTCTCATTTTGATCATCAGACTTAGCCCTTTTCGACGATTCTGTGTTATTGCTGCTGGCTGCTGGTGCCTCTAAATACCCTCCCAGCTGGCCGAACCTCTCCCTCGAGAGAAACCATGTCGGTTGAAGCTGCAATCACGCAAACATCATCCCGTATCAATGTATGAATACGCACGAATATACCATGACAGATATATGGACATCATGAGCGACGCTAACTCACCAATGTGCATTCCCGGAATTGCTCCAAACGAAGTCGCTCATCCGACAAGGAATTGGCCCACTGAGTGTAATGCTGCGTAGAATCCTTCGGTATGCGATCGAAGTTGCATCCCATCAGCGTCTTCTTGCGTTCATCGTCGGCGAGCGATAGCATCGCGCACGCCTGCTCTGCGATTCGCGTGGGATGCATGATGTCGTCGCTGTCCAAGATGCACAGGAAATGCTCGCGCTCGGGATCGTCCCGCTGCTGCTGCCCCCTTTTTGTGATCCGTTCGAATTCGCCCCGCAGCTTCGCCGCTTGGTTCCTCGCGTAGCCCGCACCTCTCGACGACGTCCCGACGGGAGCGGTGCCCACGAGCAGCCTCGTTTCAATTAATATGTTGCCGTTGCTACCTTCCGTCTCATTGTCGATGGGGAGCTTCCGAGTGCCCTCATATTCCAATTTTCGGAGGACTTCGAGGCTCGCGTCAGTCGATGCATCGTCGTAGCAGCAGATGCAAACGTCGAAATGCACACCGCGTCCGCGGGTGCCCTCGTCATGTTTGTCGACGGGCGTAACATCTGTCTCCGGAGCGTCACGGCGCGCAAAATTTTGGAGAGGGCGAATCAAATGGTCGGGGACTTCTTGGTGCATCGCCGACCGAACGGTTTCCTCGACGGTGGCCTCCGCATTGAAGACCGCGACGATGACGTCCACTTTGATCAGCCGAGCGTCGTTTGGATCTCCCGATTGCATGGTGAACATTGCGCACGGACCTTTGCCGCGACGTTCGGATCATCGCTTGATCGAAGGCTACCTAACCGCCGGCCTCCGTTCTTTTGAGCGGCGAGCATGATGGGAGGTGCGTGATACGCAAGGGATAGATGATGGAAGATGGATGGGGATTGGGGATTGGGGATGGGAGGTGGGATGGAGGAGATGCGCTCATCGCTCAATCATCCCTCGCGCCATTTTGGATTCACGTAGAATAGCTTGGGAATCAGTATGGTACGTCAGCTACCGTCATCGGTCATCGATCATCGGAATCCAGGGTGCTGCTAGGGCTTTACTTATAGTGGGCGAGATATGCCTTTTAAGCGGGCTCTGCCCACAGGTACAGCCCACATTATTTGGTGAGCGCATTTACAACGTAGGAACTTATATATTTGGGGAGGAGAATTGCAGCGTGGGCGTCCCCGAGGGCAAAGCAAGGGGGTTGACGCGCGGAAGAAGCCGGCAAAAAAATCAGTTTAAAGTGGGCGCGCCCTTGAGCCTACTATAAGTAAAGCCCTAATGGCCGTGGATGGCCGCGCGGGCGGCCGCGGACTCTGGATCGATTATCGCTACGCAAACTAAAATTATTAGTAATATCAATAATACAACATATCACAATTTTAAACTGACACTCTAAAATAAAATACCTCCACAAAAGATACCATCATCTCTATCTCCGTCATCATGCCCAAAACCTTCCAGGTGGAAGCTTTTCTGTTGATTGGGTGCTACATATTCGCTGCATGCATGCTGCCCAAGTCGGTCAGAAAAGTTGTGGCACCTCCACCCCCTCAAAAATGATCACACCTGGATCAATACGGTGCCAACAAAGGAGAAAGATGAGTGGAAGGACAAAAACAAAACCACCACCAATGAGCTTGTGAGACTAAGAGTCGACACAAACTATGAATACAAGTACAAGTCTCGCTCATGCTCACACCCAAACCCAACCCAACAAGCTAACATTTATCTATCCTTCGTAATATCTATTACTATTACCACATCTGGGCCATGTCTACTCTCTGCTGCATAGAAGGATTGGGATAAGCAGCACAGTTTGAGAGTTATGGGTTATGGAGATGGAGGTATAGTATTTAAAATTTTAAAAAGAATCTATTTCAACTTTTTGTAGCATGGTACTCCTTGACTGCCTTAATGTGATATCAGAACATGTGATGGAAACTTTGGCTGATAATTTGGTGAACACATGGCAATATGATGCCGATGATCAGTTGATGTTGTAATGTTTGAACAATGCATTATTAATCATTATGGCCAAGGCTAATACCTAATACTAATACTTAGCTAAGGGGTGATAGTGATGCTAATGCTATCATCCAAAAGGTCCCCTCTTTCTGCTCCATTCACGTGAAGCTTGGCTCCGTGTATGTGTCTAAATCTCCTGGAGAGAGCCGATTCTAGGAAATAGCAATAATATTGTGATTGTGAAGACAACTTGATGTGATGCTGGAAGACAAGTTCTTATGATTATGAGGATCATTTTCATTGGGTTGACAACAGTTGCCGAGGCTCATCCTATTGCATGCTGGTGCTGGTGCTGTTCAGTGTCAATGATGATGAGTGTGTACACTATCACCTATCACCATCAATGATACCATCACTGGAATTTGGTGTTTACATCTTGGGAGATTACATAGTACATCTCTACAAATGAGATTTTAGAGTTTTAAACTTCCG
>JALLBE010000689.1:0-14329 GCA_036939795.1 Thalassiosira mediterranea
ACACTTTCTCAGATTTGGTACCACACACGTATGTAGAATTGCTTCAATAGCACACTTTTTACCTGAATGCAGGTACAAACTAATTTATCATGTTCCCTCTATTTCAAACATTTACCTCTCTCATAGCTCTTATTTACATACGTGTCCATACAGCTTAGAACTATTTTCAAAATTTACAAGAGGACCTAATGACTGAAACCGCTTGGGCCTTTCTAAATGAGCATCAAACTTAACTCTAATGGCACGTGCCATTCAACAAGTTGGCGCGTGTACCATTCAACAAGTGGCCTCCAAAATCATCTCGCCTCCAATCATTTTGGAGGCCACCCTCCAAAAGGCTGACACTCATTGTTTTTACAAATGAAAATATAATCTGAATCTGGATCCTATTTTGGTGTGTAAAAGTCAATTTGCTTATGTAAAAATGACGGATGACGGCTAGGTGTTTTTACATTTCCGATTTACCTACATGTCTGTTTTACATCCCAGGCCGCCGGCACCGCCAGGGGCCAGGGGATGACCTGGAATCAGCGGCCAACAAACGCCGCAAGCCGGATTGAAGAGGCAGTGACCATATCATATGCAGTGGTTGCATCCTCGTCCTCTTACCGGCGTTCCTCGCTGACGGAGTAAACTTGCTCGTCGCCCTGTCTCAGGGCGTCCTGGGTGTGGTGTAAAACATGCCCAGTCTTCAGGCCTTTGCTGTCAATGCACTAGTTCGTAATTTGTATTAATCCCCGAGTATTTATTTATTTAACAGGATTCCTATAAGCTACAAAAAAACGGCCGACGCTCGACTTTCGATGGTCTACGTAGGAATAGTTTATATTTCTACGTAAAACGCATCACAACACAAACCATAAACGCAGACCATGGCGGCCGCCTCCGCCGTAGCTTCCGGCGGTCGCCATGATCTGCCACCTTGACGCTGCAGCAGCACCGCTCCGCAGCGCTGAATCGGTTCGTCGTCCCCTTGGGACCGGCGGACCAGCTTCTTACGTCGTCGGCGGACGTCTGGGGGCGCCGATCTAGAGTAGTTTATCTACGCTAGTGAATCAAAGACGTCGACGGCCGACAACGCCTGCTGATCTATGGCCATTTCGATGGCCATAGATCAGCTCGCTCCCGTCGCCGCCGACATCAGACGATAGCCCTGACCCAGGGCTACAATCGAGTGCCTGGGTCAGGGCTCGCGGCCGCAATCGCCTCCGTTAGCTAGGATTCGGGGCGATTTTTGATACGTAGGATTTGATTTTTTTACTAGCTATTTTTGGATGTACATTGCCCTTCGCGAGCTGCCAACTTGGCGGCCGTCAAGTCGCAACTTGCGCAAGCTTCGTGAAGCTGAGCTGCGTCATGTAGAGATAGCTTGACCAGAGCTTTCTAAAACGGTGCTTGGCGTTAAAAATGGCCGAAAATTCGCGTCTCTAGCTACCCGTGTGCGAAGCTCGTAAAAAGTGGTCGCAACTTTAGCGACCATACCAGGAATCCTGTTAAGATTTCCTCGGGTACCTATTAGGGCCTGTTGCATGGGGGATGGAGCCTGAACTGAAACCTGCAGACTGCACAGCTGCAGAGGTGATTGAGAGAGGACCGGGGGTCTCAAGCTTGCCCGGATAATGTAACTTTAGTAACAGCACCAAAATAATCGGCGGCGGCAAGTTACGTCGGACTACGTAGGCCTGGTACAAAACTTTGATTACAACAGTTTTCCAGCAAGTACGAGTTCCTCCGTTCGTAGATAAGTCCCGAGTGATTCAGATTTGACACTCATTCCCCTGTGTCTCGCCGGGATTCTGTTACTCATGTAACTGGGGCGGCATTTCCGGCGGCTCGTGATACGCTGATAACACACCCGGCAAGTGTTATGAGGGTAACAATAGAAATAAAAAAGGCGGCGTACCCTGTTACACGGGTTAGGTATACCGAAGGGTACATACGTGACCCCCAGTCATATTGAGAGTCAAATTGAGATCACACTTGTCACTTGTCACTCATCATACCACAGTGATACTGATACTGATACTGCTTGAAACTCTAGATATATGAATATCAAACATGGCTCCTATAGCATCACTGCCATAAAAAGTGCAAACCATACTCCATACAGAAGAATTCAAAGCAGTGTAAGTTCACTTTCATATGCTAGCCCATGCCGATGCCCATGTTGATGTAGCCCCCACAGAGATATTGCGGGAAGCATACACACCACAAACACGCCACGGGACTTTTGCTCCTCCAAAAATCCAAAGCCAAATAGGAGAGGGGGTGCACATACACATGATAGGCGAGCACAAGAGAGCACACATTGATATTGATGGAGAGGGAAATTGTGTCAGATAGCTGGAGCTAGAGCTGCAGATAAATTTACCATACATACCTTCACCCATCTCACACTCACACCTCACACCCTCTCACACCTCTCCGAGACTTGATCGATGACTCGTGACTCGTGACCCAGCACTCATCGCCCGGGACCGATTTGGTTCTTCCGTCGCCTTCATCGCCTTTAAATACGGACAGCCTTGCCTACTAGGGCGAGGATGGCCATGGTTCCATCAATAATGGAAATTATGGTTAATATCTATGTAGCGTGTGTGCGTGCGAACATGTGCGAGGGCGTGAGAGGGCGACGTGTTCCTCACACGTCGCACGTGCGTGTGAGTAAATGGTAAGTAGTACGAGGTAGCACGTGTAACTATGAGTTACACGTGCGCGTAACATTTGAGGCCCACACTGTGCCAACTTAAACGATCGGCTCTCTTTTTTCTCCTTCCGCCATCTCCACTCTTCTCTCTCCTCTCTCCACAAGTGTCAGCCATAAGCTAATCAGTATCCAAGATAGATGGTAGAAACAAAGTGTGCCTTTTCATTGATATAAAATGATAGATAGTAGCAGGTATGCACGTTTTACCACAGCATGACGATCTCCTTATCAAACTTTTACATTTTTGCTTACCGCTAGAAATGTCGTTTGCCGCACGGCGGTCGGCGGTCGTCCTCATTCATTCTTCTGCAACGACACCCGCAGTGGACCGACGACGCCGCGGCTCCTCCACCCGAATCGACCGACGAGAGGGAGGAAAACGACGAGAGCGAACGAATAGGGCGGTCCATTACGACCCACTCCCGGCACGGCGGGGTCAATCATCGGTCGTTCGTTTCGGTCGGGTCGGTCGGTGTCGGACGTTCGGCGCGGCAGAGCACACATCCGACGACGGATATCGCGGTGCCAACGTACCAACCGAGTGACGACGGGACAGGCGTGCGCCGATACCGCCCGCGCGCCACCACCACGCTAAAAAGATGTCGCTCCCCTCCGAACTGCAATCGGAGCTTTCGACATTGAACCGAGTCGGTCATCGCCTCGCGTTGACCGAGGCAGGAAATCAATTCGAATCCGTCACGTGGAAATTATTGCCGCGATTATTGGCGAGGGTGGGGAGGAACGACGATTCCAGGAGATCGAATAGGAAGCGCAAGGCCTCCTCCGCCACTACATCAACTAACAATGGGGGCAATGGGGATGCGGCGAACGACGACTCATCGGCCGCGACGATCGACGCGCTCCACGGATCGATACACGCCAAGCTGGTCGAGGTCATCGGACACGCGATGAAGCGCGCCCGGCACGATCGGGGGTGCAGGCTGCCCTGCGAGGACATTTTGGATCTTCTGCTGGTTCCGGCGGCGGCCGATGGTGGCGATGGTGGCGCAGGTGGTTCGGGTGGTGCAGCAGTGAATCCGTTCACGATCAACCTCTCACTCATCTTCCTGACCATGGGGATCAATCGATGCTCGCCGGCAGAGTGCGCCGCCTTGTTGCCGGGATTGCTCAAATTCTTGGGGAGCACCTACGATGGACCGAGCGCAAAAAGGGATGCCGTTGGCGCATCTGTTGGTGCGTCTATTGGGGCGTCGTCCGTGGGCGTGGGGCACCTGATCGATCCCAGCAGGAAATCGAGGCACGATCAAACGTGGCATTTAATATTGCGGTGTCTGGAGTCAGTGGGGAGGAATCCCGCCGAGGGACCCGGCGCGGCAATGTCGAGGAGGGCATCGTCGATGTCGAACGCATCCGCAGCGTCATCGTCCAAATCCAAATCATCCGACAAATCATCTTCCGATAAATCATCCGAGACCGCGGGAACGAAAGTCGCGGACCTGAGCGAGGCCAAGATGGTCATCGCCTCGGACCCCCTCCTGGCCTCGGCCCTCTTCGACCTCGTCGCCGACGTGTTCCTCTACACTCCCGTCGGCGCCAATTCCTCCCTCGTCCCCCCCGGATTGTCGTCCGCATCCTACCAACGTCTGATTTCGGGGTCGGCGAGCGAACGGTATGGCGAAGGGGCCGCAACGGCACAGGCAACGGCGGGGACCAAGACTTGGGGGGAGGAATACGCGTCGAGGGGAAATTTGAGGGGGCTGAAGATGAGATTGTTGGATCTCGTGGCTCCGTGCAGGAGGCACGCCATTTTCGTGAACGATGCCAGGGGGACGGAGGGGGGCGGCGCCGAGGGCGATGGAGATGGCGATGATGCGGCCGCGGCGGTGGATGAATCAAATGGTAGCACCAACTACGATGCAGCGACGGACGTCGTCGGGATGGGAACGTCCCGGACCGTGGCCCTGATGGTCCTCCTGACCGGCGATACCGATCCCGACGTCAAATCCAAGTCCGAATCCTATCTGAGGGCGCACATGGACTCCCATCGAGGCAAGGACGTGGAAGAAAAAATGGGAATGTCGATGCAAGATGCGCTGCTGGGAAACTCGGTCTGCCTGGCCCGAACGCTGTTGGCGATGGCCGTGGGCGGGGCGACGTCGGGCAACGTCGAGAGATCGCTGATGTCAAAATATGCAAATCCCGATGCTCTGTCGATGCTGGGGTCGCGATTGGGACTGACGCACCGGATCGATATTGGCGGGGGAGGGAGCTGCTCGGGGGACGACGCCACGTCCCGGACCAAGGCATTGCTGTCCGTCTCCCGCACCCGCCTCCCCGAACACGCATCGACGGTGGCATTGAACTTCGTCTCCAGGATGCTGTCCGACGATCCAAAAATCTTTCGATCATCGTCGGGGGGGAGCATCACGATGATGGACGCGGGGGCGCCCGAGGCGGACGTCGCCGCCGTATCGATCGGGAGCCTGGCGCTCGCGGCGTTCGGGGACGTCCATCGGCCCGGATCGTCGGCAAGCGGCGCGCTGGGCGAGGCGAGCAGGGTCTTGGGCAGCCTGTGCGTGAGATTGTCGCTCTTTTACGATGCCAGGGTGAGCTTCACTGCGGATGGATCGGACCGCAACGCAGCAGATGACGACGCCGCCGCCGAGTCCTTGGAGCGCATCCGGCTCCTCCTGGCGCGATGCACGAGGAGCGCATGTGCTGTATTATCACCAACGTCGAGCGGCGAGTCGGCATCCCTGGCATCGGACGGAACCCGTGCCTCCAACGTGCAGGTTGAAATACGGGACGCGTGCTATGGCGCGCTGTGCACCCTCGCGCGATCGAAATTCGCCTCGGACGGCGGGAACGCGCTGTTCGACCGCGGCAGCGAGTCCGCGACGACGGATGCGACGACGTCGACTACGACGACGACGACCCCGATCTCCACGGCGAAATTGTTGTTCGGGTGCTCGAGCAACGAGGCCGAGGCGTTGCGACCGAGGGCCACTAGCGCGCTCGATGCGTTGCTCGGCGCATACGTGAGGTCGGTCGAATCGAGAAAGGGGGCGGAGATGAGCGGCGTTGTCGAAGCGGAGCGGAATGCGGCGCCGACTCCTCCGGAGGCTGCCAACCCCTGGGCCGGCATCGCGGCCCCCGCCGCCGATGCGCCCGGCGCCAAAAGCGACGGCGCGGGCGACGGCGTCGGCACGGCCAATACGGATGGCCTGGCGCGCTCGCTCCCGCCGCTGCTCTGGTCCGCGGCGCGCCGTAGCCAGCCCAAATCCTCGAGGCTCGCGGCCGCGAGGTGGTCCGCCGAGCTATTGCTGCGGCTCGACGATTCCGGCGCCTGCCACCTCCTCTGCTTCCTGAGCGGCGACGACGACGCGACCGTGTCCATGATCGCCAAGAAGGCTTTGGGAGTGGAGATGGCGTTGGGCGAGGACAACGACGTGATGGGGACGGATGGATTGCAATCCGATGATAAGGATGTAGATGGCGTCGTGACAAAGGATCGCGCTACGTTCGGTGAGCTGATGGAGACCATCGTCAAATCCAACTCCACAAAAACTCGGCCCGGATTCTCCGACTTCCACGTCCGAGCGAAATCCGCCACGCTTCGATTCCTGCTGCGGTCGCTCTTCGGCGAGGAGAGCTTCTACGGGGACGAGGGGGGTGGATTTTCGCTGGTGGACTTCGTGGAGACCATACTGGAGACGCTGGCGCATTACAAGGGCCGGAGTCTGAGCAGGGAGGAGACGGACCTGGTGGACGAGTGCTCGATCGCGCTGGCGGGGTGCACGAGCGCGTCCGAGGATGCCAGGAGGGCGGTGACGAAGAGGGGAGGAGGCGCTTCGGATGAGCTGCATTTCGGGCACGAGGACATCGCCGCGGGGGCTCTGAAGTCGAAGTCCTCCAAGACGAGGGTGAGCCAGAGATTTGATGAAAGTGATTTCACGAAAGTGCTTTCGCCATTTGCCCGCACATGCACGTTCATATGTCCCTTGCATGACTCACAATATTGTTGCGACGCATAATACTGCAGAGACACTTTGCGGAGATCATGGGGCACCTGTACGAAGACCGCTCGCTATGGATTGACTCTCAAAGCAACGACGGCGAGCTTTCACTTTCCAAATGGATCGACGAGAGCGGATTGTCGTCGACGGCCAAAGCCTGCGCCGAGAGACTCGGCGCCATGTCCGACCCCACTTTCGTAGTCGGGGAGGTCCACGGCGCAGCGTTCCTGGGGGCAGCGTGCGTCCGCGCGTTCCGCCTCGCGGTCGCCCAAAGAACTGACGAGGAGCAAGCTTCTTATGACTCGGACTGTTGGAGGCACTGCTGCACAATGGTGGAATTGCTCGGCTTTGGTCTGGCACATTCAGACGTAGCGATCGGCAACGCGTGCTCGCGGGGAACCGTGATCGCATTTTCATATGACAGCCGAGATGCTCCGATGCTGGACGCACACTTATTCGATGCCATGGCAGTCGCCCTGGATTGCATGAACAACGCCTTGAAGAAATACTCTTCCATTGACCACGCTGATCCCACGCGGGCCTCGTCGCTGATCCGGGCTGCCGGCTTGTTGCTTGCTGCGTCTACATCTGGGGCAGGCCATACCAGAATTACAGCAGCAGATGACGACAGTAAGGCGATCAACCTTGGACCTGCGCGGCTTCAATCTACGGAAGCGCTCTTCAGCATACTGGGATCTGCCGTGTACAGGAAGGACGACGAGCTCTCCCTCGCAGTTGGGGAGGCCCTTGTGAAGTACGCCGATGCTTGGGGTGAGGGGAAGTGGAGCTCTGGATCGGACTCCAAGTGGAAGGAGGGACCCTACGATGAGGAGTATGCGTTCCAGCTGCCGCCCCACCGACATGTCGTATACACGATGTTTCGGAGAGAGGTGGCATCATCCAACCCAATGAAGCGCAATTCGTGCGCAGCGGCGCTGCTGGCGCTGATCGGCCATGCATCCTGCCGGGCAAACTTGGATCCATCATCGATACATAGGTCGTTTGTGCAAGAGGTATGGTCAAATATGAGCTTGTTTCAGGGCACCTTCATCAAGCTGTTGGCGGATCCGAAGAGCAAACATCTCTCACGAGAAAGCTGCTGCAAGGGTCTCGCCGCATGCCGGGGACTCGCTTCTGTGATGTCATCTGTGGCAAAAGCAAACAGTGATGTGCAAAACGAAATCAATTCCCTTAACGACGAACTGCTCAAGGCATTTGGGCAGACTACAAACTACGGGGGCTCGATGATGCAGGAGACAGATGCACAAGCAAGAGAGCGTCGGCAGGACACAGAAGGCAACGCTGAGTCAAATGGGCCGGAAACGCAAGTTGGTGGCGCGGCAGGAATGTCCGAGGCAACGCTTGGTGCCTATCGTGAAATGGCCAGCGCCGCTCTGAGCTTGGGTAAAGTCGACGTCCTCTACTCCCTGATGATTCTCTCCACAAACCATCCTGTGTGGCTCACCGCAGGGATGCGAGATAGATACAGCGCGAAAGCCCTGCTAGGAAAAGCGGAGGGTATTGATGTGAAAGAAATCCGAGAATCGTTGCGACCCCACATGAAGAAGCTCATTCCACCACTACTCAGGGCATGCAACGACCCGAACAAGCAAACGAGGGAACAGATGAACATCCTCTGGCTCGCCCTCACAGGAGGCGGCGCAGAAAGTCGCGCACTCATAACTCAGAACCTATTGCCCACCATCGACGCACTTATAAAGGATGCATCAAACAAGCTTTGGCGGGCTCGCGTTGGCGCTGCAGGGGCGCTTGCGGACGTAATCGTGGGACGAAGTTGGCAAGATCTAGGTGGAGGCGGGATAGAGTTGGACGACGAAGGCAGAGGGACGAAGCCGACTGCGTCGATAAGATTGCTGCGGCTGTGGAAAATAACCATGAGAGCGTGAGTGCATTGACGAAGGTGTTTTGCTGGGACCCGTCGAACATGAACTCTAATCTTTGTTTGACCATTTATCAGACTCGATGATGTCCGTACGCCTGTGCGTGAGCGAGGAGAGGCTCTCGGCAGGGGAATGCGCGCTCTCACCATGAGACTTTGCGACCCGACGGCAGCGGATCCTCCACAGGAGAGCGACGTATACCTCAGCAATGCCCAGCGTATACAGAGGGAGAGACAGAGTCAAACTTACGCAGAATATGCAGCAACAGTTTCGCTCGGCTGGCTGGTCAAATATGGCTTAAATCAGCCATGTGCAGGTAAGCTAGACGACACTGACGCCTTACTTACCATATCAACTTGAACATATGCATTGACCAGCCATACCTGCTTGATCAGAGGCCACTGGGATTTGTATTTCTACCCTTTTAGGAATCGTTGAAGTGGCCAAACCCGCTACTCTGCAGCCAGTCCTGGGAGAGCTCATCGGTTCGTTGCTCATGGCCATGTCAGGTCTGGAACCGGCTGCTTTAAACTATCTTCAAGTTCGGACAGCAGGGACAGGCGATACGAACTCTCAAGACCGCATTGAACGTATGAGGATTAATATGGCTCTCAGCGGTCCCATTGCCGATGTAAGTGCCACAGGTCGATTGTCTTTCAGTGCCCCCCTCGATCCAGTCGCTGAAACGATTACTATTCGCTATCTTGGCAGGCGCTTCACAAATGTCTGGATATGGTAAGGCAAGTGGATTTGGAAGAACAAAAGAAAATCATACCTGAGCTTGATGCATCACTCAGGAAAGGAGCTGGCTTTGCGACACGTGCTGCAACAGCTGATGCTGTTAGTACTTTATGCAGCACATGTCCAGCTGCGTTCGCGCATTCAGGGTCATCATTATCAAATCCAACAGTACGGCTTCTACGAGCGTTGTATTTTGCATCAGAACGAGAACGTGGGGCCACAGCAAAAGATAAGATGACACATGCATTGGGATCAATCGCCACCCTTGCCCCTGGCAAGGCCGTCAGAATCCTCGCGCTCAAGGCCTGCGAGCGGTATACCGAAGCTACTGGTTTAGGCGACGATCCTTCTGTCCGCAAGGCAGCAGCTGCAACCGTGCGAGCAATTGTGGTTCGGGCATCAAATCACCTTCGTGATGGCGGGACGAATGATATCTGGTGCAGGAAAGTGCTTCCAACCGCCTTTATAGGGAGACACGACAAAGACACGAAAATTTCGTCTTTGTGGAAAGATGTCTGGGATGAGGGCGGATCCGCAATCAGCACAGATCAACATGATAACATGTTTGGAGTTCTGCTCCAGGAGAAATTGCTCCCATTCATAGTTAGATCTACCGTGTCAGCTTTGCAGAGCACGTCTTGGTCCAGTCGCAAATGTGGTTGTGCTGTGCTGGTTGAGCTTACAGATGCCAATATTTTAGCACCTACTCCAAGATCAACCAGCGATGGCACACGGTATTCCAGCGAAGAGATTGATCGACTGAGGCAGCGTGCGTCAGCAAGCAGCACGCTCCTATCCGAATGTGTCACAATAATCACGCGCAACAGAATATGGGACGGAAAAGGAGATGTAGTAAAAGCTGGCACGACGATTGCCGAAAAGTGGTCTGCTTCAGCTCCAGTGAATGGGAAAGGTACAGGGTTTTCCGAGTTGTGCACCTGGCCATTAGTGCTTCAAGAAAACAAAGATGATCTGTTTGTTGGCGATGGCTGGTTCAAGCACCAATCGAAGTCTGGTGACGATAGCTTGGACGAGGGATGCAATGCCGATACTGACGCGTTGGAGGAGAAAGACGGACCTCATTCTGAGGACGATGCTGCGTTGGATATGAGCGAAGAGAATGATCTTATTGACGATGAACAGGTTGGAGAAAATGGCAAAGAAATGGATCACAGCCAACACGTACAACCTGTGGTCTTGAGCGGATTCTGCACAGTGCTTCTCGATCAGGCACTGAGAACAGGCTCAAACAACTCCACTGAGGGTGTACTCCCATACCGAGCTTCTGCACTCTCAGGGCTTGCTACATTGCTTACATCCATGGCTTCGATTGAAAATTCAATGAGGCAGACCGATTCATTTCAACACCAACGCTTCATGTACGATAGCATTGCACCGAGCCTATACTCTTTTGTGACAGATCAATCGAACAAGGAAGCAGCGGTTCCTCCCCTTTTGATCGCGAGAGCTTTGGAATGTCTTGCTGCGGCCATGTACGATGGCATTGGCGCTAGTAGTGGAGATGCAGACTATTCTGATGCTGTGAAATTGCTTAAGTTCTTCGCTCTATCCACCGGCACAAAGCAACCCGCATGGACTGGTAAGTACCTACCTGTCTCAGTGTCCGTCTGATGAAAATATGATGACCAACAATAGCTTCTCTCACCTTCCTCTATTGCGTATCAGTCCGAAGAGCAGCTGCCCTTGCAGCGTCGAGTTTGGTTGCGAACATGTCACCTGAAGTTTTAAGGAAGACAGTAGTCGTAACAACTGCTATTGAATGCTCGACCCAAACTCTGAAAGACAAGAAATTCTGGAAAGTCAGGTAAGATTCCGCATTGTGTGCTCAAATGCTCCAAGGGATGGTACCTAGAGATTGCTTGATGCTTCCAACCGCTTACGCCACTTCAATCCTATTTTGTACATACCTACAGGCTGTCAGGACTCGAGCTATTGCTTTCTCTTGTCAGTCGTGTTGGAAACCAAAAGAGTTCCGTTGATCCAGACAAGCAGCTTATCATGGAATCAATTTGTGAGTTGAGCATCATTTATGCTCGTCTTCGCTGGGTTCACCTCGTTCACTGACATAGTGCATCCTGTCTCAATTCACAGTGCCATACAAAGAAATGATAGCAAGCGTTGCTCGCAAAAGCTTGTCAGACAACGAGTCTCAAGTGACAGCTGCAGCAAGTAAGATTACTGCCACAATGGCATGGTGGCCCTGAGTCCTTTATGGCAGCAATTTGGAGTTGAAATTATGATCCATTACTAAATCAAATCCGCTGCGCTCTGAAATGCCGCGCAAGCGGTCCTGCTCTCTGCCTTGGAGTTGATGAGAAAACCTCTGGTTTGTTACCATAATGTGTAAAGTCATCATAACGGCTGTTCTGGAAATACTGCCAGGAAGTGGTCATGCTTCCTGCCTTTGAACTGCTGAGGAAACCGCTGATTTGTTACCATAATATACAACGGCTCTTCCTGAGAAGGCCCAACTCGCGCGCTTTGCCTCAAGAATATGTCAACGTCATCATCTGTGTGGCCACCATCATCAGCAGTTTCCAACAAGACAATTGTCCGCTTCAAAGAGTTGGCGAGTGAGATGATCTCGGGCCCTCCTCCCCACGCGTTCTCCATTCGCATATCTGATAAATATTCCTCACTAGACAGTCCGAAACTCATGGCTACCTCCTCGACCATAGTTGATGCAGAAATGGTTTCATCATCGTTCAATAGGAGACGTTGTTTCGACTCAGAGTTGATTGCATTTTCCAATGCATCAACTGCTTGATCGCGCAGAGTACGCGAATATTTTGTCACTCGAGACATGGGTGGGTGCAGTGGGTGCTCATTTTGCTCTGAAACGGAATTGCAAAATAATATCCCGGCTGCGATGGCATGAAATAGGCATGAACCATTACCAGGGACTTGTCTTATTCTCACTGGAATAGAATCGTCGCCAACGATTTCGTCTGGAGATACGGAACCCTCTCCCACCAAGCATATTTTGTATGACCCCTTCAAAAACCAATCATCAGCTTCGCTTCTAGCCGACGATGGAGAGTTGGAAGTGATTTGAGCATTTATCCGTAGAAATCTGACCAGGAGAGATACTGCCATCCATCTAGCCCAAGTTGTTACCACATTTTTTTTGCTAATCTGGGAATAAACCAAGACGGATATAATGCTAGTTGTTGATGCAACCAGACATGATTCAAGAAGTAGCATCACAACAAACTTCAGTGCACGCTGACGAAGTTCGGCTACATTGCCTGGCATTGTCTGCACTCTGCTTCTCGGTAGGCCTCGCTTGCGAAACCTACGCCTCCAGTCGAACGACAGATCCCAATGCTTTTGACTTGTCGATTCTATTCGAATTCCATTCGTTTTGCAAAACAGGTTGGACGAAGAGCTCGCCGATCTTCGACGTGCACCGTTGTGATGCAATTGAGGCCGGGGCAGATTAGACCCGTGCCATGCAGTGGTAGTTTGGTGGGAACCCGCCAGGGCCAAGGCGCAACATCCTCGACGAATCACATTGCAACTCCTGCGGGTGTTTCCCCGATACACCAAGCTTGACGTCAACGTCCTCATTCAGACTGCATCGGTAGGTACCGGCAAAATCTCGACTCGTCCCTTCGGATGGGCCATCAGCCGCCGCCAATCTTAGCGATCTACCGGGAACGAGAGGGAACAAATCGACTGATCCTTCGTCGGCTTTGAATCTGGAGACGCCAGACGCCTCATGAAAAATGCAAGATAGATGCAAGTACTCTGTTCCCTGCTGAGGACAAAGGGCACTGAGCAGTCCGGCCATCTGTCATCCCCGCGCTGCCTTCTCCCCTCCAGCAATGGCCGGCCTGATGAGCCTCTTCCCTCACCCGCCGACCCCTTCTATCTTCGTATCGTACCAACACCATCAGCCCAGGAGGCAAGGAGCCGCGAGCCAACAGCTTGAGCCCCAGAGCCCACCGCCCGGATGGAAGCATGGAAGGATCACCATCGGCACCCCTCACGCCTCCACCAGAGTCACACCTCCACTGTTTTCCCCGCCCCATCCATCAAATCCCCGACATAAAAACAACATCACGTCGCATCACATGCCGGATGATGACCCAATAAATGACTGCCAGTACCGGCAAATGCGTCCGGCATGCAGTTTTCATTTATATCTTCCTTGAAATTTCTAAAGGCTCCGGGCTCTTTGACGATAGGGGCAATATTATTTGTTTGATATGTCCAAAATAACACGGTTCCTACTCGAATCGTTGGAACACGTAAATCTGAAGACAACATCCGGCAATCAGATCGTACCAGAGGGTCGTACCTAAAGACCTCGAGCCCATATGCGTGCATGTAGGTATGGTATGTAACCCACAAGGCAAGCGTGAGGCAAGCAACACAACATGCTGTATGTCTAGGTACATACTGTCGCTCGAGATTCGGACGGGTTATCCACAGGAAGAATTGCATCTTCCGGCTTCCAATTTCCACTTCAGGAAATTGGGGAGAAAATTCGTGTGACGTGGTGTTCTACATTGGTTCCATGAGGACACACTACGACCCCAGATGAGACAGAAAGCTAGGTAATCTTAGTAACATATTCTACGAATTTAGTGCATAAATTTCTAAAGAATGCGTTGGACACAACGTACGGGACTCGTTGGACATCGATTGAAAAAGCGTTCTGAAATAGCGTGTTTCATATTTAATTCCCCCGTACATGCATCATAAAAATACGCCACGAATCAGCGTAGAACCAGCCTTCGCTTCGCCGGACAGACAGATTCTAAACGTCTTTCACTCCTCCTTTCTGCATGGGAATTTGTATAAAGTATGTGGGAGATGGTTTTGATACCGTCCTCGCCGCATTTGCAATAAAAACGTCTCGGTGGAAGAAAATGCGAACGCTGACCCCATCCAGGCCGCCGGGCTTTTCGGCAGCAGGTGCCTTAGGTCTAATAACTCTAGGTCTTCAACGTCGCGTTGTCTACCGCGAGGGCGAT
>JALLBE010000690.1:0-14326 GCA_036939795.1 Thalassiosira mediterranea
TCTCAGCTATTCCCCATTTCAAAAATCAGCTTCTAACTCCAAGTAGCGGCTGAGAAATAAATTCGCTAAATTCTAATGCTGCGAACCATTACAAACATACGGTAGCATGCTGCAAATAGCAAACCATATTGTTATTTGTTATCACTTGTATTTATTGCTATTGCACTTCACTGATGTTGCAAGTAATTCTGTGATAGTGATAGGTGATAAATTTCACCAGGACAGAGGGACAGACAGAGGGGATCGATGAGGAGGGACTAGTAGGTTGTGCTATGACTATGACATTGGCGTAGCAAGAAGCCTTCACCTTCAGCATATAGTAAGGGAAAGAAATGGTGATCACAACCAGAACCAGTGCCAGTGACAGTGAGCGTGAGTGGGGTTAAATCCCAACAATGGAGCAAAGTCCATGTCCACAAAAACAAAAATATCCATGAGTGACTGAAATAGGTTATCAACCACAATCAATGGATCTTTTAGTGTAGACAGTCTGATACACGAGCCCCTTTGTTTTTGCCAAATACCCAGAGAGACAGGAGAAAATGGAAAATGGTCATCTAAACGTTCATAGGCATGGACCATACCCATACGATTGAGTTGAATGTTGTTTGGTATTGCCATCAGTCTCCTCTGAAAGGAATATAGAGAGTTAATGATGGATAATGCCTAGATGCCTTCCATTTCCATTGCAACAAAATTCCATTGAATGAAGGGCTGCCATAGGCTTTTATTGACCTTCTGACAACTGAAAACTATTTGTTTCCCCGCATATGTAATGTAGATGCAGGAGGGGCAGTGCTAGATCTAGAGAAGATATTTCAAATACAATCTGAGCATACCACACCACACTGCATTACCTTACAAAGTAAATATAAGTCTAGCCTGAAAGCCATTCAATGCCTTGGATCAACCAATGGGGCCAATACCAATGTCAATGGGACAACAATCACAATAAACCTGCATATTAATATATTCTATATTCATGTATACAAGTACAAACATAACACACCAACTTAACCTCACCTCACTATTGAACCATTTTAAAAACATACTACTGGCCATGTCCATGTCCATGTCCATGTCTCTTGTGCAATTGAAGCCAGAGGACTTCAATACATCAATACTATCTACAAAAGCATTGACCTCAACCTCAACAGCAACAGCAACCGTCAGCATAGGTAGGCACCCTGAAAATCCATCAGAGGCAAAATCAAAATGATGATACCATACACATAAAACACAGTGAGGTTTAGCCATTTATGTATCACCCAGTCATTAGTCATTACCTGCAGCTAGCCCTAGGTACATGCCCAATCAGCCAGAGAGCACTCGCACACTCTATCATGCATTCCCCAACATGGGGGACACCTCCGTCCAAAGTCAAAGTGTGAAATATGAAAACAAATTGTACATACCTAGATGATACGTATTGTTCCTAGCTAGGTATGAAAAAAACTTGCAATTCATTCTATCTACATATGTTCTACGAGGCTTGAAATATACTAATTCCTCAATGAGATACCTAGTTCAGCTTCCCCATTGATGCCAACGGTCAAATTTCTGTTTTATTTTTTTTGTGCAGGCACATCACGTGATCGCCCCAATCCCAAAATGGCATGCACACTCAATCAATGCATCGATCCACCGATCGATCACAGTAGGCGGGCAGGAGCCGGCCCAGATAGAGGAGAGAGGAGCGAGCCGCAGTAGCTCCATCCCCGCGTCCAGCGTCGTCGGTGAGAGAGCAAACCCTCACTCAAGCAGACACTTGGCTGCACCTTTACTTTGGCACGAGGCCCGATTTAGGACACATCTACGAACGATGAGAGTCTCCCAGAACAGGCAGAGCCGCGTCTCCCAGAGCGGCGGCGCCGGCACCGGCGGCAGCGGCGGCGGCATGAGCCTGAAGTGCCTCTCGTCCCGATTCCTCGCGTCCATATCGCGCAGTCGATCCGACGACGACGATGAGAACGACGGCGTCATCTCCTTCCTCTACACCGGTCAGGAGAATCACGAAATCCCCCGAGACGTGACGCACCTCCGCGTCGATCCCTCCGTCCGGGAGATCCGAGAGCGGGCGTTCTACGATTGCGAATCGCTGGCGGAGGTGGAATTGTACCAGGGACTGGAGAAGGTGGGAGATCGCGCCTTTCGCAACTGCAGGTCGCTGAGATACGTGACGATACCCTCCACGGTCCGGGTCATAGATGACTCGGCCTTCCGCGATTGCGAGGAGCTCGTGGACGTGAGGTTTTCGGAGGGATTGCACCAGATAGGCTGGGGAGCATTCGGCGGGTGCAAGAGTCTCCGGCACGCGAACATTCCGTCCACGGTGAAGGTGATCGGGCCGGAGGCGTTCAGGGATTGCGTCCAGCTGAACGAATTGGCGATATGCGACGGGGTGGAGGAGATCAAGAAGGACGCCTTCGCCAACTGCACCTCGTTGAAGTGCCTGGCCATCCCGCCCTCGTTGAAGTCCGTGGGACCCGGCGCCTTCTTCGACTGCCAGCGGCTCGAGGAGGTGCGATTCGCGGAGGGACTCGAACGGATCGATTCCCGGGCGTTCATGAATTGCAAGAGCCTCGTGCGCGTCACGGTTCCCTCCTCGGTCAGGGTCATCGGGGAGGAGGCGTTCTCGCTGTGCGAGAGCCTCGAGGACGTCGATTTGTGGGAGGGATTGGAGGAGATCAAGGACAGGGCGTTTTTGGAATGCATCTCGTTGAAATCCGTGAGGGTGCCGAGCACCGTGAGGGTGATCGACAGCTCGGCATTCTGCTACTGTCGCAACTTGCGGGAATTGGAACTGTTCGAGGGGCTCGTGGAGATCATAGATTATGCCTTCCGGGGATGCACTTCCTTGCCATCCGTCCATTTGCCGGATAGCGTCAGGGTGGTGGGGTACGAGGCCTTCCACAGCTGCACGGCCCTCGTGGAGGCCGAGATGGGAGCGGGACTTGAGCAGATTGGCGTCAACGCCTTCTGGGATTGTCCGGAGCTGAGGTTCGTGAGACTGCCACCGTCGATACGGGCGGTGGTGGGAACGACGCTGCCGGCGGTGGAGGGGGCGCCGCGCCCGCCGATAAGCATTCCGACGTTCGTGTTTGGTGGCATTCCTGCGGGTGAAAGTGTTGCCGAGGATAATGCGGAAGATATGAGCAGTTCTGGCAACACGATGGTGACAAGTGTTGGCGGCACGGTTGTGGAAGACGTCAGTGTTGACGTTGGAGAGACAATTGTGGAAGACGCCAGTGTTGACGCTGAGTGCCTGGAAGACGTGGGCAGTGTCTGACTCCTGTGTAGATAGGCCAATGCGAGGAGATATGTTTCAACGAAGCTCAGCTAGAGGTTGGACCTCTTTGGAGCTAGCTCGATTTGAGACATACTTCGAGAACAGTACTACCGAATGGGAAGTTATCTCAGAGGGTTATCTGTTGCAATTGTTTCTAATATGTGTGACACGAATACAGCTAGCCTGCCGAGTTGTTTATGTGCTTCAGGGCTTCGCTCTCCATTTCTAATCTTACCTACATCATTTTGTGATGTACACTTCATCTATGATGATATATCGTACATGTGTGAGGTTTACCCCAACTTGCTTTGGTGAACATTCTCTTCCCCAGACTCTGAAATGAGGGGCTCATGGAGAGACCCAATAGGAGAATCTGTTCCAATGGGAACATTTCCCTCTTCGTCCTGCCCTATGTCACTACCATCATCTGTTTCGGTAAACATGGTACTTCTACCTTTGTCGTCATTTTCTTCCTCAGCATCATCATTCCCATGAAACTCATATGATTTTGTTACTACTGTGCAGCATTTCTCACCCTTGGGAGCTTTGGACCAACCTAGCTTCCAAAATATAAGCAGGTGGATGCATATCAGTACGGCTTCTGCAAGGCCGTACGTCACGGGCACCTGGCAGCGCAGACAAAAGAGATACACGAAGAATGATGAAATCAACCATTGACATACCAATAAATCGAATCAAACCCCATAGCTGCAAATAACATACCCTCATTGCTTCTTGGAGCTCATCGCCATCAAACAGTGAAATTGCTGCCGACGTCGCAATGCCGGTGTTTTGATAACAGCATTCCACAGCAGTGGTGAGGCGCTCAGGCTTTGCCAGCTTGGCAAAAGTTGCCAAGGTCGTTGCAACGATCAAACCAAGCAAACAAGGCAAGCAGATTGCTATGTACTGAACTGCATCTCTCCCGGTTTCAACTTCGTCTGGTGTTGGCTCGTTCCCATCAGGCCCTCCAACAACTGCAAGCAAGACGCTGAACACTACCAAAAGAATACCGCCAACGTTTCCACCAATGTACGCAATTTTGTGCCAGCGGGGTGTATCGAACTTGTAGCTGCAAAAAATGCCCGTTATAATAGCGGCAATAACGACACCCAGGGATATGAAAATCGCTGCGAAATCTATCGAAGCCATCACCGATTGTCCAGACGCAGTTTCTTCTGTTCCATAAGCAGCGTATGACCATACGGCGAGATTCGCGGGTAAGAATATCACACTGAGAAAAGTCGATACCGTTGTCATCGACACAGACAGAGCAAGATCGGCGTTGAGAAGTGAGCACCACCAGTTCGAGTAGGATCCGCCAGGGGAGGACACAACGATGATCAACGTGATGCCAACATAGTAGGGAAGGTCAAATATTTTTACTGTGATAAATCCAAGTAATGGCAGTATGATGAACTGGCAAAACAGCCCTGGTATTAAGAACATTTGAAGACATGAGGGAAACGCCTGCAGTTGGACAAAGAACTCCTCTGCTTTTCGTAACATTTTGCAACCATTGCTTTGCTCACCTATAGAAACCGCCCTGATGTTGCGTATCTGCTTCTTCATATCACGTATGTCCACGGTACTGGCCATGCCCATGACCAGGAAGAACAGCAGGAGGCTGGATACGACCTGCGATATAATCTTGTATGTGCTCATCCTGAGGTAGTCCGTGCATCGATCCACTCGCCGTTTCTCCAGAGTTTCACCCGAACGATGCCAGTCTTCGTCGACCTGTTTGGTTTCCACGATAATACTGCTCTGCTCTGCTGTGGCGAGGGGCTTGGGAGGGCTTGGGCATGAGAGGTCGCAGCGCCAATGTAAGTGAACTAAGGGAGGCGGCGAAGGCGATTCACCACGAGCAGATTATGATTTTGCTCTCAACGATACGATGCATGAGTATTGCGCATATGAGTAGCTCAGAGTTGCTCTATCTTGCTTGCTCTATCGTGTGATCTACGACTGTTACTGACGAAATGGGGTAAAGTGATAAGTTACGCGGGACCTAACCCGTGACAGATGTCACTTGGGCAAGCTTGGGCAGGACGCTGCAGCGCACGATCTTTGAGATCTTTTGTCTGCTCTTACCTCAGCTCATTCATTCTAGGAAGCTATGCTGCTCTAGAGAGAGAGAGAGAAGTCCCAGGTCCCACTGCCTAGAGCACACCCAGACCCTGACTCCCATGTGCATGAGTAGTCCACGCACAACTTCTTTACGTTCGTTGGCAAGGAAGTTACGCTGCTCTCTAGAGAAGTCCCAGGTCCCTCTGCCCAGAGCTTGGGCCAACATGAAATCGACTTTCGAACGTTTTGATGTGTCTGGAGCTCGCGAGTAACATCTCCTCCTTATTGATCAATGAGTGGGATTTTGTGATTGAAATAAAACTCCAATCACTGTCTCGAAGACTCATGGTCTCTGCATCTCTAGAGAGAACACCATAAAGAGCAGACGAAGTACATGTGCGGGTTGCAAGATATTGAGAAATAAGGTATCATATTATTGTCGACCCCGCTCTGCAACCCGGATCAGCAACTCCTCCGCTGCTCGTACCTACCACAACAAAAACATGCCGATTTGCATCTACCTTGAAGCAAGGAAGCATCGCTTTGGTGACAAATGACCGCGTCAGTCGAACAAGAACTAAGTAAACTCTCCAACTGCATTCCTAAGCTACTGGCTATTAATTGATTACCTTTAAACGACGTGCATTTTTCTATGGACAAGAATGTACAACCTCAAGCGAGAGGTTTCGATTTCCTGTATATATATGACTGTACCTAGCTGTAGTAGTTGCGGTTGGGTGGGCGGGTGGAGGGGTGGTAGTAGCGTTGGATGTCACGGGATGATTTCACCGTGTGTGATGATGACACAATGATGTTTGTGTGTGTGTGTGTGTGTATACGCCTGCGTGCCTTTTCGTTGGATGACTATATATAAAAGGATCGAAGTGATGTGATGGGTAGCTGCGCAGGGTTTCGGTTCGGAGATATATCGACGACTACGATCCGAAGTCGATGAAGTTGAACGCGTCGTCCCCTCCTCCGCCTCCTCCCGTACCTCCTCCTCCGTTGGGACTCGAACCGGACGTACCGGACGTATCCACCGCCGCCGCGAGGTCCAACAGCGAATCCTCCCTGGAGAAGATGCCCAAATCGTTGCCCGCCCCTCCTCCATTGGTACCATTGTCGTTCGGTCCCGCAGCGGTATTGCTGCCATTGGCTGCACCCTGATCGAGGGTGGGGAGCATGGCGAGGTTGATGAGCGAATCGTCACGGCTGAGCATCCCGCCCAGGAAGGTGGAGGAGGTCACCCGCCTGGTGAGGGCGGAGGCGGAGTACTTGGGGGTAGATGAGTTGGCGGCGTTAGCGTTGGCGGTGGCTTGGGATTGGCTCGAGGCACTGCCGGCATCTCCCAGCGAGGATGCGGAGGTGGAGGACGATACAGCAGCGGCGGTGGTGGCGGGCGTGGCCAGAGCAGTATTATTGCCATTGCTCGCATCATCGCTGGCCCTCCTCCCGGCGGCCAAAGCGAAGTTGTCCTTGAGCTGGCTCAGGCTGCTCTCGATGCTCATCCCGAGCTCGGAGGGATCGAGGAATTGGAGCGGGGCCGGGGCACTGGAGGCCTGTCGCGATGCGGGATGGTGGAGGTAGTTGCCGAAGGTGGCGTTGGCACGACTCGACGTCGAGGCGGGCGTGGCAGTGGTGTTAGTAGCTGTGGCAGTATTGCCGATGCTGCTCGAGGAGGAGCCGTTGGGCCGGAGGTATCCGTTGAGCTGGTGCCTCACGCCCTTGCCCACCGCGACGGTGTACTTCCTGCCGTCCGCAGGCGCTGCAGTCTGTCCGGGCTTGGGTCGCTTGTTGGAAACGACGGCTTGGTTGGCAGCCACTGTAGCGCCAGTGTTCATGTTCCTGGCGACGTTGGCCGCCACGGCGTTGAAGGCGGCGCTGCCGGTGGTGCTGGAAGAACCCACCGAGCCGCCGCTGCTCGAGACGGTCGCGGCGACCGCCGCGGAGGATGAGGCGGAGAACATGGGCCGGACGGTGGCGGGCTGTATCTCGTCTCCCGGACTCGGCCTCTTCTTGCCGGCAACAGCTGTTGTCGCAGCGGTGGTAGTACCGGGGGTCGCCCCAGCGGCCTCACCCTTGGCGGCAGCAGCCGCCGCGGCGGCGGCGTTGGCGGCATCGATCTCCGCCTGCTTCTCCTTGCTGTTCTTCCTCTTCATCAACAGCAGGCTGCGTATGTCGGTCGTCGCGGCCTCGTTTACGTAGCTGCACGGGCTCATCTTGCCCTTGCCTGCGATCTTGCGAAAGCCGAAGTAGTTCAATTGGCGTTGAAAGCTCGAGTACTTGGAGTGTCGGAAGTATCGACCGAGCACCTCCCTCTCGAGCCGGGCGGGATGGTGGACCTCGATACGTCCATTGCCGGAGTAGGTGGACCACTCGATGATGTCTCGATTGTCGTCCGTTAGCATCTTCGTGAGCTGGTAGAGGAATTCGGGAACGGATCCTCCCACGATGGTGGAGGCGGCCAATGGGAGGAGGGACGTGGGCACGCCAGGAGGGAGCACTCCCACTCCTCCTACTCCCATCACCGCCGCGGAGGACGTCGTTGGGGCGTAGATTCCGTTGGATTGGAGCGAGGCCAGGAGGGTGGGCGGCTGCTGCTGATGCCCTACGGTGGTGGTCGCCGGGGCGGCGAGGGACATGAGGCCTCCGTTCACGTGCACCTGCTGTACCTGCGGCACCGTCCGCAGCTGCTGCTGCTGCTGAACCACCTGCTGCTGCTGCTGAACTACCTGCACGTGAGGTTGCTGTTGCAGCTGCAACCCCGGAGCCGAAACGGTCTGCTGCTGCTGTAGAGGCTGCTGCTGCTGCGGCTGCTGCTGTTGCAGGTACGTCACGCTCGTGGCCAGGGCCGGGGCGGGCGCCACGGCCACGCCGCCGGGAGGGGGCACGGGCGAGACCGAGGCGCCTCCGTTGGCTCGAAGCGGGGCCACCATCGGAGCGGAGGAGACTACCGAGGAGCCTCCTCCTCCCGACGAGTTCAGGGAGGAGTCCGACGAGATTGGCGCCGGGAGGTACGGGAAGCCCACGGTAGGCTGTTGTTGCTGTTGTTGCAGCGGCTGTGGCTGACCCGGATGCACCAACTGTTGTTGCTGAGGCTGCTGTTGCTGCTGAGGCTGATGATTCTGTCCTAGCATTGTGATCGATGCTGGTGCCTGCTGCTGGATCTGAGGAGCCTGCTGCTGATGCGATTGTTGCTGATGCTGCATGATGAGCTCGTTGATGTTGTCCAATATTTTTCGCGGCGAATTGGAACGATCGGGACAGTCGGCTCCTTCTGCGACTACGACCAGCTTTTTGATCGCGGTCGGGTCGTCCGAGGAGGCGTCCGCCGGCATGGTGGACGACGAGGACGCGATGGGGCTGCTGGTTCGAAGGTCTGCTGAGTGCATGCCCATGGCGACTGAGTCATCTGTTGCACTGGTGCCGACTTACTCATTTCATGAGAATCTCGCTCAGTGGTGGCATGCAGTGGCGGAGTTGGTGAGTTCGGGGTCATAAAAGCATGGCCGTTTATGTAGCAGCCACGGCAGCTCGGCTGAGTTGGCTTGCGTACGCCACCTCTCGCCGCTTCCTCCATCGCCGGACCACAACATGGCAGCACTGCCTGCTCGCTTGCTTGCTTGTTGCTTGCGACGCTGTAAACTTTGCTGACGCAAAAAGTGATGGCGGTGGCGGCCGCCGATGCCGCCACGCCGCCGACGCCATGTCAGAATTCCAGTGTATTTTGTCGGAGCAGTCAGAGACTGCACTGCGTGAGAGCCAGCACATAAGTTGTGCACCAAAATTGGCTGTCATACCGAGAATTGAATTGACACGTCAGCCTTTGTCAGCCATTGCGAGCGTCTCGATGTCCAGCTCAAATACGCAGATTTACATTCTAACACGTCAGAGGAGGAATACGGGATGTCATCCTTTGGGTAGAGACGTGAGAAATTATTTCACTGCTACAGAGGAATAAGTATTTTATAGATTTCCAGCAGCTGCATAATGTCTGATCACTTGTGGGAGAATTCCATAGAAAAAATAGTTCGCATCACTTCAATCTTGATTGAGTCGTATTAAGGCTTTTTGACAGCAAAAGGCGTCAACCTCTCCTCGATACACCCTACAATGGAATAGTTCATCTTTCTCGATTCTCGTCAAAACCCGTAATGGAGTCTACAACGACACAGACATATAACGATAAATACATAATACGACATTTGATCCTAAAGTTACTTATGAAAATGTGTGTCTTTCCAATACCAATAGAGGTGTCACTATTTCACGATCCTTCAATATGGCGGGAGGGTTGCGTCTTCCTGTCCTTGTTGATGACGCACTTCGCACATCAGGCATCAAACTTTTTGATGTTGCTTGCGTGTCACGTGACGCCACCTCGGTGAAGGGAAATATATTTGTTGAGGCAAGCATAACTCGACTCAATTGATAATCATGATCACTTGATTCAACATAGCTTATTAAGAAATTTACAGCAACCCTAATATCAAAGTAAGTCCCCACATAAAATTCCCCGAGATACTCCGCTACCACACCCAGCGTCTTCCTCCATCCACTCCACACAAGAACCTCCACATCACACCCCCGCGCGCTGCGCCCCGTCTCTTCACTGAACACACAAGACATGCGCTCAAAAAAGGATTCTGAATCTCGCAGCCACAAGAAGCCAGCCGACCGTCCATCCAACCTTGGATCCAACCGAAAGACCTCACAACTGCACAGCCGCAACATATTACCTCATCTCGTCGACATTGGAACCATGACGAACTCCATCCTCTCCTCGGGCATGACGGCCCCATCCCTCTCCTCCACCCTCCCGCCCCTGGCGATGGTATCCTCCCGATCTCCACCCAAATATTCCCAGGCCATCCCCTTCCTCGGCCGTCCGAAGTACCTCACGGGAGAATTCGCGGGGGACGTCGGCTTCGATCCGCTCGGGTTCGCCTCCAGCAGGGAGCAGTTGCTGTACTACAGGGAGGCGGAGGTGAAGCACGCCCGTCTCGCGATGCTCGCCGCCGCGGGCTGGCCGGCGTCCGAACTTTTCGACAGGCCCATCGCGGAGTTGGTCGACGAGGACTTCGGATTGAGTTTGACCCCCATGCTGGACGACTCCGATCGCGTGCCGAGTCTGCTGAACGGCGGATTGGACGCCGTGTCGCCGCTTTGGTGGGGATTCTGTCTGGGATTGACCGCCGCCATAGATCTCGCGGGCGTACGGAACTCGAGGTATAACGAGGACGGCGAGGAGGGTCTGCCGGGAGACTACGGCTTCGATCCTCTCGGACTGTACCCGGCCGACGAGGCGGGGAAGGAGAGGATGCGATTGGCCGAGATCAAGCACGGACGGCTGGGCATGTTGGCGGTGACCGGCTTTGCTTTCCAGGAGTACGTTAGCGGAATGGGCGTCGTGGACGAGACTCCCGTCTTTTTCCACCCGCTGTTCTAAGAAGTAAAGTTGAATGGATGAAGATTTCATATGGCACTTGCACTGGCAGCTGAGTATGAGATATGTAGCATGTTTGCACGTTTGGGAACTGGGATGGAAACAATAGAACTTGATTTAGAACAGTTGAGCGATTGCCTTTTGTTCTCGGGAGATGCTCAATTGGAAGTGACTGCTTCATTAGAAATGCTGCGGGCAGATCAGCGTATGGAATTCTTCTCTTTGTACATAAGGTCGTGCCAGACCACACCACTTGAAATAAACGATTGATGGGATTTGTGTCATTACAACGGCGTCAGTTTTATGACCGTCACCAAGACCTGAAAGCAGCCCTTTTCCAGGGCAGCAAGAGCCATTCCACGTTCGAGGCCAGCAATCAATTTGATACTATCCATTGCATTTGTAGAACAGCTGCTTATGTAAGCGGATGGGATCTATCCATCTCTCTCTTCCGATTTCTTGCCATCGATTCTATCCAAATTTCCGTCCTCATCCTCATCCTCATCCGTCTTCACATCGTATTCTAGAGCAATGTCCCAGCGCGAGCTCGGGGCGCTGGCTCCAACGTATTTGACGAATCTCATTGTGCCTGGGTCACGAAACACCAGGGACAAGGTGTTATTGCTTGCCGATACGCTCAGCAGTCTAGTGTCATCCTCTTCATCGTATTCAGCATCTGGCCCATGCTCCTCACCATCCTCATCTGCTGCGATGTAGCACTCAAAGCCTCCCGAGTCACCTGATTCCCACAAGGCGTCGTCGTCTGATCCAATAAGCTCATTTGTTTCCTCATCAAATGCACACTGTTTACCCTCGCCTGCACAGAAGCAGAGACTGGCGTCCAATACGGCATCCCTCGTGAGGACACCATAGTGGGCAACAGTGTAGTCAAGGCCAGGTCGGAATCGCCGGACACGACCACGCTGGCCGAGGGGATAACCAAGGCTGGAGACCCGGCCAAGCCACCGCCCAAATGCAGCTGAGCGGAATAGCACATGCCGCAGATGACTGAGGTAATCTCCAGTGTCGAGACTGGGGTCATCACAATTTGTCTCAGTCTTGACCTCTGACCTACGCTGCAGAAATCGTTGTTTGTGAGCAGGTCCAACCACTTGCATTTTCTCGTTCGCGCCAACACCATAGTCTAATGCAGGTTTATCCTTTCCCAGCCCATCTCGCTCGTCCTCTCGCGCGAGGGCGCCACTTATCTGCGAGTTCCATTCATCGAGGAGGAAATGCCGCAGCTTCACACTCGACTCCTCCTCAAACCTCGTACACATCTCTTTCATCGACTCGTCTGTCAGGTACGCTGCATTGATGTACTTGCCCAGGAAGGCTCGGTCTTGATCGTCAAAACAATCACTTTCGGCTGAAGCCATTTTGCCAGGTGGTGTTTCTGCATCATTGGATCCGGCTGTTAGCTCATCCATCGGCTCAAAGCCTCCCTCAGTATCCTCACCTTTCTCTGTCGACTTTAGCCTCTGGAGCGTTGCATTCTCAATCAGTGCAGGTGCCTCTTTTGCGTGGTACCATCCCTGGATGGATAGTCGGGGCCTATCACAGAATACCTCCTGGACAGAGTGGAATGAGACCCCGGGCTGCACCACAAAGTACGCCATGGAGTTAAAAGCTGGCAGCACGGTCTTCACTGGCAGAGGCCCTGGCACGCGGCGTGACTCTTTGCTGGCACTGCCACCCTCGGTCACCGCCTCATACAATTCAAGTCTGCCCCCATCCTCATCCTTCCACTCGGGTGCAGGATCTGTGAGGTAGACTATGTAGGACACCTTTCGTGTGCCTATGACATCATCGTGGCACAAGAGGTGACACCCCTTTGCGTGGCAGTTGGCAGCACAGTCAACCTGACCCATCATGAAACATCCAGCAATTGTTAGCGTGATGATTATATTATTGACAGGACATGAGGTTTGCCTTCACGGCAGCTGAACAATGTTGACAACCACTGATATGCATCACTCTAAGCAAACACAAACCTAAGCCATCATTAAATAGGAATGTGTTGGGGGCACACGGCCAACAAAGGTGTGCCCACTCATGCACAACGCCAAGGGGCCATTGCAACATTATAGGTGCTGGAATTGTTTGGGAGCCTACTAACAGCCAAACGACTTCATTGAATTTAACGTCCAGCCGCTAAAGAACTCCCAACTGTCACTATTGCATGCGAACAATCGGGCAAAAATGGTGGGAAATGAAGATGCTCGGCACCCTCGATCTGATACGTCAACTCAGCTAGATACTGGCAAAAAACTCTGTCCACATTGCACCACCCACGGCACACGAGTTGTATTCCGTCAATCGGCAACGAAGACGAGCAAATAAATCGCAACTTACCTCTTCTATCAGTGTGCCAGGTTCCAGCCCGGCGATGCGCTCCACGAAGGCCCGGTACTCAGGCGAGTACATCGCACCCTTGAGCTTCATCAGAGCTGGCATCTTGGACGCTAGATCTGAGCCGTCCTCCAAATTTCCCTGTAGAGCGAGCGTGGGAAGGCGCGTCAGATGTGGATCACTAAAACTCGTGAATATATATCCCCGTCCCTACCCAAGGCTCCGAACAAACGCAGATTGGCCAGAGAATTTGCTGCCTGGTAATGCTTCAGTCACTGCAAGAAATAATACCACCTACAAGTCCAAGATGAGGCGTTTTCCTAACTGCCAAAACAAAAGCCAGTGCATTTCGTTCAAGATGATATCACACAGAAAGTATTGTGATTGCAACACCTCGTTTGCCGGTGAATAACAATTGGGATGTAGCGGGGACAACTTTCATAGTCAGACGCACCACCCATATTTCACAGTGATCTCGAACGATTACACGGAATGAATCGAACGTGATTTACATGGGGACTAAAATGATCTTGGTACTTACAAGGTCGACACTCTGGTAGACCCGAAAGAGGTCTGTCTCTTTGAACTTCACTTTGCTGTTGTTCTTCAGCTCTGCCAGTATTTCCTCTGAATTTCGTCGAAATGGGCACTGCGTGAGATTGTATTCCCAGTAAAATGGCAGGAAGATATTTCTTGTTGCAAGCGGCCAAGGTAAAATACTCACCAAGGAAGCCGTCCTTGCAAAAGTCTCGAATCAACCCGTGAGGGAAGGGCGTCGCGGCGGCGTACGACTTCGCCAAGTCCTCCGAACGCGCGAGGACGTCGGGCGAGATGGGATCCAGGAGCGTCGAGGAGGGCTTCTTGTCGTCGCCATCCCCGCTGACGAGGGTGGCATCGTCTTCGTCGTGTCGCGCCCGCTTGGCGGCGGGGGGGTCGTCGGAGGCCATGGTCGATAGGTGATGCGGCGGCCTCGCTCAGTGGTTAGATATGGTATCTAATGGAATCAGAGTCACTAGGCATGGACTCTACGTAATTCCTACGTATATCGGTTATCTTTTGTCGAATATATGTGCTCAGGGCCACTTCGTGTTATTGGTACTGATCTACGTAGCACTTTGCATTGCTAGGAAAACTTCTTCCCGACGGTTTATACCCAAGTATGAATATCC
>JALLBE010000691.1:0-14369 GCA_036939795.1 Thalassiosira mediterranea
GGGAGGCATGGCGGCGGGAACGGCGGCGGTCGGGGCGGGCATGGGGTCGAGGCGACCGGACGGAGGCGAACGGCCATGCCATGGGGCGGCATGGGTGGATTTCGGTCCAACGGAAAAATGAGGAATTTTATGTGCGATGGAATCGAGAGAAAGAAGTATTATTTTGAAACGAAGCTTGGAATATGTGTCCTTAGAGATACCATTACACAGAGGCTACAAGCTACCTAGAAACGTTCGAGATTGAGTTGAGTCCATCTATCTCCTTTTCTTACAAAGAGGTTTATGTTCACCATCCTTGGTTGCTAACTGTCACATAACAACTCGTCCTTCGGCTCTCTTGATTGATGGTGTGGTTGCATGGCTGTTACTTAGAGGAAGACATCGACGTCAAGGTTGCACGATCACGATCATTGATGCTGGCAGAAGTTTTGCTACACGTTTTCTGTTTGGCCTCTACGGCACGGGCTATGGTACTTGACCGCGTGCATGGGGGTTGATCGATTGCTCGTGTTCGCGACAGCTTGGCGACAGTCATCATACACATCACCACCCATCCTCATTCGCAAATGGTATCAGGAAATTGACTACTAGTCAGCTCACCATCGTGATGGATCGTCCAAAATCTCGTTAGATGGTCCGTGTCCCTGCTCTGCTGCCAACCCCATCCAATACCTAGCAGAATCAGTGTTTCGTTCAACCCCCCTATACCCCTGTTTGTATGAAACACCTAACTCGTGCTGCGCAGATGCCATCCCGCGTTCTGCTGCAAATGTCAATAACCGCAACAACTCCCTTTCAAGATCGGGTATCCTTTCTTTTGGAGCAGATGAGCATTCCTTGAACAACATCATCGAGAGACAGTATGCCGATATTGCATGTCCACGATACGCTGCCCAGCCATAATACTGTTTTGCAACCTCTAAATCTTTCTTGAAACCATACAGCCCATTCTGGGAAAAGGATCCATACAAATATGCAGCGTGGACGCCCATGCCAAGCTCCGCATCGCGTATCACCCAAGGCACCGTCTTCGATGCCACGCTCTCTTCGTTTTCGCCGAACCAAAGGACCAACGAGCAACGCTTCGTTCCACTTCGGACATTCACGCCGTGCATCACATCGTATAGATGCAATACCGCGTCCCCCGCTTCCGTGAAAGGAACACCCAAACGAGTGCTAGACGAAGCTCCAGTTTGCACGAATAATCCTCCTTCGTACTCGTTGGGATCGTTCAGTGGTATGATCACCGTGGCAAATGTTGAGATGTCATAATGGGTGGCCAAATCCTGCCGTTCTTCCGATGGGTCGTAAGATCGGATCAAGGCATCCGCCACGGTGAGTGTGGGTACCGATGTCACCTCCCGTGCCCACGGGATTATTTTGGAGGTAAGGATCGGATGAAGCAACGATGCCAGTGATTCGCCTCTGCTGCTAGTTTCCGTGGCAACGTCCGATGATTGGTACACCCCATCTTCGATGATGACGGCGCACCGCGAATCGAACTCTTGAAACTTCCCCGATCGTTCTGCCGCACGTTGAAGGGAGCTTGCCTCGTCGACCGTCAAAAGTGAGGGACGATAGTCGTTTGTTGTGTAAAATGGGAGCACGGACTTCATCATGATGGCAAGGTGGTAGTTCGTCGTCAGACAGGATGGCAGTTCGGACGAATGCCCTTTCACTACTGTCGCATGCACTACTATCCATTTCGCCATCGTCATGCCACACCAGAGGCTCAAATCCCCCCGATGGAGAAGAGACTTCCCCAGCCATCAACCCTACAAACTTGCTGCTATTCGGTTTTCGACTCATTGGGGTTGTTGCTGAAGAAGGTGTCGCCACGGTTGGCATGTTTTTTGTGGACATGCCCATCGCTACCTTGTTCCGACGGGGGGACGTCACCAACCAATGTCCATAATGATGGGAATTTGACCTTTGTGCGAGATGAAAAGCATCGCATCCTCTCATCGTCCATACCATAAACAGATGGACTATTAAGGCTATGGCAGAGCCACTAATGCGGTTTCTGTGTTTGGATGCGCCACCGTAACGATGGCGGTGATTCATCGCCGTCATAGCACGATCGTCTGGTGCGTTTCACGTCGATCAGGCGATCAGGTGCGGCGTCGTGGCCGGTTGACTAGTCGCCGCCGTCGCGCGGGAGCACCTCCGTGACCTCCGGGCGACCGCGCCGTCGGCGGCGATGCCGGTCGTAGTCGATGTCGATATCGCACCCGTCTCCTCTCCACGCACCCGCTCTCGTAGCGTATGCCCGGCGCGGCGCCGTTTCCCTGGACCTACCTACGCAAACCTTGGATGGATCGCCCTTCAGTGAAATGCGAATCCACAACCCACGCACTCTGCACGCACGGACCTCACGGACGCCGACGCGACGCCTCGCTTCGACGGAATGGAACTTCTTGCTTCTTTGGCGTTGTGGGCACGCACGGATCACGGATGCGTCACCCTTTCGCCTTTATCGCTTTCCCGCCAAAAACACGTATTAACTATGCGTGCGTGCCAAGACCAAGACCAAGCGATCGAGAGTGAGAACAGTCTCGTCGCGGCCACCCTGCATTCCACATCTATCGCTACATCTCGTACCATCGTGCAGCTGAAAGCATTTCAAGCTTGCAGGTCACATCGTCGTCAACTGTTCTGGCACGTTGTAGAGTTGACTTCTTGGGTGTCTGCCTTCAGATCGGCCATTGCTGAAGTTCAGTAGCGTCGTCTATCAACTTCAGAGAAGGTGTGGTAAAGGCTTTTCTCGCATCCGTCTCTGCTTAGAGACGAGTTGAACATCGTTCATACACCTATTGTTTCAACTTTTTAATAGTTCTGTGTTACATTTTGGCCCGGCTACGTCTCTAGAGAGGTGTCTTTAAGCTGCCTCACACCGACTCGGTACTTCCGGAGCCATGGGAAGAGTGACAAGACGAATATCAACCTCCAACATGTTCCTGCAGAATTGGCAAAATCGTCGCGATGACGTATCTTGAGGAGGTACATACTGCCTAGCCTTTCGATATATGGACGATTGTGAGCTTCATGGACCAGAATGTCCTGTCTGAAGATGATTGGAAATCTGTCGAGATGGAAGCCGGCGTAAACTCCCACTCCATCAGCGAGAAATGGAATATCTATCCGACCAATCTGCAGAGCAGCGACGACTGTGAGCTTGATAGCGCGAAAGACCACAAACATGATAGACAAGCCAAGCCATGCTGCCTCCCATAACAAGTGATGAATGTTTGCCCGACCAGGATGGCGACGATAAAATGATCTGTACATGGCGCCAGTCCCGAGACCAAAAAGGACACATTGTACCACAAATGTTACAACTGATGCGATGACTACTCCAGCAAAATAGCCATCATTTCCGACGACCATTGGTAGAACTGAAAATATCCATATCAAAGCTAAAATGAGAAATGCGATCGCGAATGATAAGAGGCCGACGTATAGAAGTGTCCCCCAGAAGATAGCACCAGTGAGAAGTGTAACATGATGTATGCTTCCCCGATAGAGATTTGAAAACTGCTGGTGGTTTGCCAAGGACGGTAGCAGACCACATCTATACTTGACTGTCGTAGATGTGACGGATGGCAGATACAATGTAGCAAGGAATATTGAAGCGCAAAAGGCAATCAATCCGCCGAGGCCAAAGGCCATCTGTATCATCCAAGGTTGTATAGGATCGACGATGACAGTCAGCCCAGCTAACATATCTGCTACTGCATCAATAGAACTCTTGAGAAATGATATAATGGGTTCAATCTTCTGAGACGCTGCCTCCAAAACCAACGCCTTAAATGTTTCATGTTGGTTTTGCAAATCGATGACGTAGGCATTGTCTGAGGAGCAGATATCATTTACGTCTAACGTACTGTTTGTCGCTTGAAGCGCCTCACATGACCTCAGGCGAATCTTCTCCAGGGAAGGGATCACTGAGGTGAATATGATGTCAAGTGACTTCGCGACAATACTTGCTATGGTGCTTCCTTTGCCGCGAAGACTCCCAATCATTGTTGTAGCTGCAGATTGAGTAGATCTGACTAGAATGATGACTGTTGAGCCTTCATAACCCTCAACAAACTTGTCTGTCTGTTCCATCATGAAAAATACGACATCTATCAAACGTCCAATGTTAGCGTTGAACATGCACCAACACGATGAGAAGGGCAATCAGAGAAGAAAACTCACACAGTATTATGAAGAACTGCATGATATTTGCAGCAAGAAGACGTGCACTAAACCGAATACCCTCCTGGTGATACAAACTCCCTGACATCATTTGTTTCCATGTCCATACATGCCCTCCAATCTTCTCGGTTTTCTCCTCGCCCTCGTAAAAGGCAATGACTGAACTTTCATCACTATTTCTATCCCTGATGATATCACAAGCGTTTCTCAGCATGCGTGTAATCTTATACGATGCAGCATCAAATCGTTCAGACTCGCTCCCAGCTAATCTGCAGCACTGAAAAACTGACATCACTGCTTTTGTGGACCTATCGTGCCACTGTTTTAGTCTTGTGATGATCGTGCATCGGGAGAGCGAGATTAATTGCCAGATTCTTAAAGTCAAAATCAGAACAGCAATGGCCATACTTGAAACGAGGGCAAATCGTCTGCTTGGGCTACCTTCTAACTCTCCATAAGAAGTGCCCATTCCTGTAAAGGGCTTGATGAAGAAGTAAAGCACGGGAATTATGGACAACACCACAGCGACTCGAGAGGCATCTTTCTTGCCCATCGAGCAAGTAGATGTGTGAGTACTCCCTTCGTATGAATAACAGCTGGAAAGATGATGTGGCGCGCACTCACTGATTTGATTACCCAAGCTTCCTATCAACATAATGAAAATCCCTCCAATGATCAATATAGTCACTATGCTATCCACCCAAGCAAGCATCGAGGCTAGAATATCACACCCAACACTTGGATTGTTTGAGCACACAGCTGTGTCACTGGGTATAATTGAGGGAAAATCCTGAAGGCCGAACATTCCAGCAGATGTGAGTATGTGAAGTAGGAGGAATATCCAAAGAGACACTGCAATGAAGCGTGAGGCTTGAGCATCAGTGATGTAGTCAATTGATGGTGCAGTGAAGATGTGGCTCAGTTGGTTCTGCCCGGCACCACCCTTTGATCTGTCGCTGTGTTCAGAGTTCACTGAATTGATATCTTCTTGTTGGCCTTCTTCTTCGTCTGACGCATCCTTTTGGATTTGGGAGTTGCTGATGCTAGAGACTTGTTTGCTTCGAAATAAGCAGAATTGGGACGAATCTGTTTTGCCTCCACCCATGATGCTGGAACCACTTGTGTTGTCACTCTCCATCAAATGTAAGTCGGAGGTAAGTGCACGAGTCAGTGATTCCAAGTCTAGAATCTCTGGGCCACTATCTTTGCCTGTTTTGCCTGGCACCAAACAAAGAGCTTGACCAACCATATGACGAATCAGTTTATCATTCTGAGATAGTTCATCTTCTCCAAAGGCCTTCAAAATCTGCCGAACTGCTTCACTGTTGATGATCATCTTGTGATGTGACCCTGATCCAAATGTTGTCTCTACAATGTTGCAAAGGGCCAGTGACATCATATCCTCAGGTAGTTCAGATCCTCCATTGTCATCTGTTGCGATCTTGATCAAATCAGGAATTATCAGTGCTGCGACGATCTCGCAGAGGTCAAGTTGACTAATGCTGGAGGTTTCGCTACCATCAACAGCAATACTAGTCCCGGTACTCAATCCACTTAGAATGATCTCTGTTTCACAAAAGTAAGTGCATAAGATCTGTTTTCAAAAGGCGTGGATGGCAAAGTAATCACAAATGGTATGCCGTGCATTACCTTGTACCTCCTCGCCTGATAGATCAATCCCATACTTGCTTCGAAGAAATGCAGCGATGTCCTCTGCCTGAATTGATCCGATAGGCCGAAGTTCTGTTGTCTGATGCAATGCTGCATGGCAGGATGAGAATGATAGCTTGGTTTGTAATCACGTTCGATCTTGCACCCTTCCATTTTCTCACCTGATACATACTTCACCTCGGCCAAGTCAGCTTGCGGCCCAACGGGTCGAGTGAACGTAAGGCTGTTTGACATGGCGTTGAATGTTCGAAAAGAATAATGACCAAGGCTCCACCAGGCCGCTGATTTTATGGTGGTGGGTTGCTATCATCTTTAGCACGGGCGAGCACAATTAAGCAGCAAGCTGCAGCAAGTCACAAGAACCCGAAGACCAAATCTTTGACTGACCCGCCGTGATCAGAGCGCTACATTATGCTCTCTCTCTAGAGGTACACATTCTTTGTGGAGGGTGCAGCGTAGGTGCGCTCGCTGCTTTGCAGGCAGTGGATGGGCGGGAGAGGCCGGTAGGTTGGAATACATATCGATATCGGTATCTATCAGATTGAGAACCCTGATATGTTACAGGAAGTGTTCGGTATCGTTTGTGTGCACACTATCCATGCACTGTCCATGCTGCATCACTCTTGTGATGCATCTGTTGCAGGCACTACTGCACTACCACGCCCATGATGTCACTTCCTGGGCATCGATCGCTTCTACTAACTACGGTGTCATAGAAATTCAACCAACTCTCCATCACAATAGCGAATGATACTTGATACGCAGCAAGCAACGATTGTATTGTATCCTTGGGCAAACTATGCTTGGCTTCAACTATTTTATACTCCTCTCCGTCGGTGTGTACCAGGGCAATGCTCTGGTGGATCTGGCCAACCCTTACGTGAAGTCCTCTGACTTTCCTACTGTTGACGGTGGAAAGCTTACTCAAATCGCCGAGGACGAAGATGACATCCGTGCCTTCATTGCGCTTGAATGTGGAAAGATTGTCGCGGAATATGGGGATCAGGAGGCGATACGTCATCTCTTCTCTATCACGAAAAGTTGGACTGGTCTCTTGATGGGGGTCGCCGAAACTGAGGGACTGATCTCTATTGATGAGACGTTATGGGACATATGGCCCGATGATGTGATTTGGGAAGGCATTGACGATGCAGAGGATAGGAAGAAGACTACGATCGAACAACTCGTTCAAATGAGAAGGGGGTACGCAATGCCTGAAGGTTTCATGAAAGATGCTCTCATTGATGCTTTGCCGTTCAACGAGTGAGTTTGCGATGGGTGGCAATGGTGTCAGAGCTGGTCCTTCTACTTGCAATCATCTCTCACACATATGTCATGAATCCCTGTCCGCAGCAACCGCCTCGGTGGTTCTGATTTCATCGATTCGTTGACGTACCATACACTGAACACTACAAACATAGGCAAGTACGAGTATGTCATGGCGGGCAATTTGCTCAGCTACATCATCAAGGAAAGGACTGGCAAGACACCTGAGGCTTACGCCAAGGAAAAGGTTTTCCCATTCTTGGGAATCGACGATGATCAGTACGAGTGGTACGTCAACCCTGAACAAGTCCAGACTTCGTACCACGGTCTGAAGATGACAACTCAAGCACTCAGCAAGCTAGGTATGCTTTACCTTCAAAATGGAATGGCCAGCAACACTAAGCAGATAGTTGATCCAAGTTGGATTAAGCGATCATTCACGATAGGTGATACTAGCGGATCTAGCAAGTTTGGCTACATTGGATGGTGGCTTGGAACTGAGCCTGCATATGCCACGTATGGTTTTGGAGGGCAGCGCCTTGCTATAAACCTTGAGGTGAGGAATATGTTTGATTTATTCTTTTTATTCACCAAATCAATAAATGGCTTATGCAGAGCATTATTTTCTATTCCAGACCCAGCGCGTAGTTGCCATCCTGTCAGACACCTACTACAAAGACGCCGGGATCGATGCCTATGAAGACCCGACTGCTCCTTATCCTACAGATCAGATCAAAGAGTTGTTCGCATTTGAATCTCCCTCTCCCACAAAGGAAGACAGGAGTGGGGGTGCCCTTGTCTGCGAGACCAGGGCTGCTCCCGCTGGTCCCTTTGCTGCAGATCCAGTGCCTCTCGATGAGGAATTGGGGAAAACGAGTGAAGATGGCTCACTGGATTCCAAAGAGGATGATGGAACGGTCAGCTCTGGTGGAAGACTCGTTTTTAGTTCCGCTGCCCTGCTCCTCTTGGTTCTTCTTGCTTTGTCCACAACTTTCAGTTAGGTTGAAAGGGCTTCGCGTGGCATAATATACTCATTATTTTTAGGGAAAATGGAATGGATGAACGAACAAGAGCAATGCTCTCTAGCGTCACTTGATTGCATTCATGAGAGCACAGTATGGCCAAGCATCACATGATTGGACTTACCAAGCAAGAAGAGAGCAAGTGTTGACAGTTAGCAAAGAGAACATGGGCACTCCAGTATTCATATCATGTATGCCGTAAATATTTAGTTGTTTGCCCAAGCTAGGTCTCAGACTACCCTCGTCTCCATCGTTTTGCACCACAACCCTTCAACCCCCTGGAATGTTAATCTTTCTACTTCCGTTCAGGAGATACACTTCTGCTGCTCGACCTCGCCCTGCCCCGACGGCCGTGTCTGTCATCCTCGCCACCCTCCTTCTCCTTCCTCGAAGATTTCCTCGCCGGTGGAGAACGCGAGCGCGATCTAGAGGATGCGCTGGAACGCGATGACGACCTGGCTCTCTTCTTCCCTCCGCTGCGCTGTTGCTTTTCCAGCCTGACCTCCTCGGGAGGCGAACCGGGCGAACCGGGAGAGCCCCTGCTGTCCTTGCGACGACCCCGTCCCCCCTTGCGTTCCTTCTCTGAACGGCTCCTGGAGGTCGAGCGCGAGCGCGAGGACGAGGACGATCTGCGGCGACGACGGCCGTCCTCTTTTCGAGAGCGGCGGGTGGGCGGTGACTGTGACACAGACCTCCTCCTGGAGCTTGTGTCCTCCGGAGTGGGAGCGCCACCATCGCGGGAGCCATCCTCGTCCTTATCGCGACCTTTGCTACGGTCTCCCTTGTCCTTTGAGGTGCGTCGCCTGCCGCCACCACGCCCTCGGCTGCGTGAGCGGGACGAGTCAGATCCCGACGAGGATGATGAGGAGTAAGAACGCGAACGCCTTCGCCGGCCCCTCCTCCTGTCCCTACCTCGTCCACCACCTCCCTTCTTTCTCCTGCGATCGCGACTGTCCGACGAAGAGGAACTGAACGACGATGATGAGTAGGAGGACCTAGATCCTGACGAAGAAGAGCTGCCGCTGCTGGAGCTGCTGTCGAAGCTGCTCGTGTCCGACGAGCTGGACGATATAACCGAGCTCTCGTCGTCCTCCTTTTCCTTCCGGGCCGCCTCCCTCGCCGCAGCAGCCTGGGCCTGCGCCAGGATGAGCTTCGGAGCGTTCTTAAGGAACTCTCGCATCCCATCAGTAAGGGGGCCAAGGCCAATGGAAGTGAAGAAGTTGATGGCGTATCGTGTGTTCCGTGCGTTGTCCTTCGGGAACATGCCCTTGAACCACTCCCGGCTGGAGGGCTCCTGCCCATGTGGCACCATGGCACCGGCGGCCGCGGCCACGGCGGCCTCTCCCACTGGGCCATCAGGATCTGGATTGTCCGTGTCGAACCTCTGCTTCAGCGTCGCCATACCCATCGCCTCTGCCATCTCCTGCACCAGAATCTTGATAAAAATACGCGACGAGCTCGTGGTCTCGTCCTCGTTCAGGTGGATGCATCCCAAAACGGCCCACGAGACCGAGTCCGTGTGGAGCAGGTGACCGAAGAGCTTCGCGACGTTACGCAGTTTGTTCGTCTCCAGACGGTGGATGGTGGAGTACTGCGCCGCGAACGCCGACTCGAAGGCGTCCTGCCACCTCTCGTGCAGGAGGCAGAACCGTCCGGACACGAGCCCGTAATATCGCAGGAACGTGCGCTCCTGGCTGCAGCACTCGATGATCATGTTCACCAGCTCGCTCTCGCGTCCCTCGGGGATGTCCATCCTGGCCAGCTTGTGTGTGCACTCCTCGAAGGTGGCCGAGGACATGATGGTGAGGTAGATGGTACGCCGGAGGTGGACGAGGTCTGTTTCGGTCAAGTCCTCGACAACGAGGGTCTTCTTCTTGTCGTCGCCGCCGGTCGCGAGCTCCTGGTCTGGCACCTCCTCGTCGTCCGACTCCGACTCGCTGTCGCTGCCACTTTCGCTGCCACTGCCGCTCTCGCTGTCACTGTCCTCTCCCAGGATCTCCGACCGAATGGCCCTCCACTCCTCCTCTTTTTCATCGTAGTCGGGATCGAACCTAAAAGTGTCCAACTTCTCCTCGCCATCCAAACCCTCGTCGTCCAGCCCCAGCTCGAACGTTATCTGATCCTCCCTCTCCACCAGATCCAAATCCTCCTCGTCGGGTATGGTCGGATAATCCCTGAACCCCCCCTTCTTGATTTTGAGTAAAGTCTCTATCCTGTACTGCGCCCTCCTCCCGATGGATCCCTCGTGGAGCAGTCCCCGAAACCTTTCGAAGACGGCGCGTACGCCGGCGGGGCTCACCTCCGTCAGCCGACGTCCGACGACGCACGCATATCCCACCGCGACGTCAACCGAGTCCTCGGTGGGATCCCCATCCAACAGCACGGTCAGGATCTGCAGCGACAACAGCTCGTGGGCCATTCCCTGGTTGAACAGGTGTCCCAACAACGCCAGGGTGGAGGACACCCCGGAGCGATCGCGACGACGATATCCCCTGCGGAAATCGAGTATCGCCCTGGTCAGGAGGAGCTCCCCCACCTCGGGGAGCTTGGCGTTCACCACGGCGATCAGCGCCGCGTACGCGGGGGCGTATCGGGGGCTCGCCCTGCTCGCCGCCAGGATGGAGCGGGCCAATACCCCCCGCCCCCGGACGAGGTTGGCCTCCGAGAAGAGGCCGTGTATGAGCGGCTTGATGGTGGAGGGGGAGAGGCGGTTGATCGCGCCGTTTATCGCGCGCTGCATGGATTCCCACGTGCGGCGCTGGACGTGCACGGGCGCGACGTCCCCGCTTTTGGGGGGCGATTCCTTGCCGGCCTCCTCGATGGCCCCCCCTCCTTTTTCTTTCTCGGCGCCGCCTCCGCCGTCCTCGCCTTCTTCGGCCCCGGCCTTCTCGACCGCCTCCGTGGCCTTGCGCTGCTCCTCCAGCATCCGGCGCTTCGCGGGGGGGATGTACACGCCCACGTCCTCCTCGCGGCCGGGACGCCTCATGGCCCCCCTGTTGTTGCCGTTGTTGATGTCGCCGAAGATGCCTCCCCGGGTCGCGTTCCTGGCTCCCCACCTCCCCCCGGGCCTGCCTCGATCGTTCCTTCCTTCGCCGCGGTCGCGATGATTCGCGGGGGGGCGGCGGCCGCCGTCGTCGTCGTCGTCGTCGCGATCGCCCTCCGCTCCGGGCCTGGCGCCCCACCGTCCTCCTCCTCCCCCGCGTCGCTCGTTCCCCCCGTCCCCGTCCCCTCCCGGACCGCCGCGCCGTCCGACGCCGCCGGCCTCGGGGGCCTCGCGGGGGGCGGCCAGAGCCCTGTCCATCCCCTTGGGGGCGGGCGGGCGGCTCAGGACGCCGTCGTCATTTTTCGCCCCGTCGTCGCCACCGCCACCGCCACCGCCACCGCCGCTCCCGCCCCGCTGATCCACGTCGTCATTTTTGTCCGCCCTCGGAGGCGGGGCCGGTGCGGGACCGCCGTCGTCGTCGTCGTCCGTCTCGGAGTCCCCCGCTCCGCCGCCGCCGGCCGGCCCCGCGGCCGCGGCCAGTGCCTCCACCGGCGCGTGATGGACGTGGTGGTGATCGTCGACGACGTCGTCCTCCTCCTCTCCCTCGTAGTCCACCTCGGGGGCGTCGTCGTCGTGATGGTCGGCCATGGTCGGTCGTTGGATATTTATATTTCGACGAGATTCGTTGGATGGTGGATGGTGGCCGCACATCCGATCTTGTGTGAAAGGGGGCGCTAGCTCCGATTTTGGTATTTTAAGTTGGCAGTAACGTGAAGGCTTGAGGGCCTGCCCCCGTTTTTGCATGAATTGGGATACATAACTCTCATTCCTTTCAAAAGCCCCCCACAAAGCCACCACACCGAAAATGGCCCCAGATTACCTGGGTGCACCCCCATGGAACACAGAGGTGAGCTCATCACATCAGAGTCACACAAGATTGAAATGGACGCTGGCCCTCACCCCTCACCTCGTCTGGATCTGAAGATGGAGATCATGGTGTTCGTTGTTGTTGGCATATTGTTTAAATCAAGCTACCGCTCATCCTCGATTTGTATTTGTGCAACGGAGTTAACATTTTCTCAAATGATGTCTCCAGGAAATAACCACACAGCACCGGCACTTTGTATTCACATGTTTCTGACAAGTCTCCTACTCCTAGATATCTAGATATGTACGTATGACATATGAATGATCAATCAGGTTTGACCAGGTCGTATTTTCCGCACTTGAAACCTGCGTACTTGAAAGATTTTTCCGTGCACTTCTATCGTTCTGCGCACTTGAAACATCTGAATAAGCTTTCAAGTACACAAATGTTTCAAGTGCACGCTTCGGAAAAGTTTTCCCCCAATAACAGGGAAAGTGGAAAGTGCCCCCCAAGACCAGAGTTCATACTGCTCTGAGTTTCTCCTAAGTATATTGATTAGATTCATATATAACCCTCAATCATGCCCCAAACACTTACATTTCTCATCAGCACCCTGGCCATGCTTATCAATGTAATCCTATAACGTGGCTTCGTTCGGGCTCGTGCTTGCCTGTCCTTCATGCGCGCTCGTGCTTGCCCGTCCTTTGTGAGTGCGCGTCCTCGTTCGCGCTCGTGCTTGCCTGTCCTTTATTCGTGTGCATCCTCGTTCGCGCTTGTGCTTGCCCGTCCTTTATGCATGCTCGTCCTCGTTCGTGCTTGTGCTTGCCTGTCCTTTATGTGTACGCGTCCTCGTTCGCGCTTGTGCTTGCCCTCAATTATGTGTGCGCTCGTGCTTGCCTATCCTTCATGCGAGCCCGTTCCTTGTTCGCGCTTGTGCTTGCCCTTGCGGCATTTTTGACTTCTATTGACATAGTTTCAACTAAATCCCAACCATATCTAATCATGGTGGATACAAAACACATGTGCACTTAGAGGTAATGCTTCTGTGACTGATTGCATGCTAATCCAAATGATAGAGCCATTTTTCTGTTTGAGTGAAAGACCTAAGAGCCACCGAGATCTTACACTGAATGACTGGATGCTTAGCAAAATATGGGAGGGTTGAGTCTGTCTGAATAAGTTGATCAGAGTGAAAGAAGAACTTACCATTCACTGTAGTAGAGATTTTCACCACTCATACAAACCCCGGTCGGCCCTTTGGTCTGTTTTGAAACATTTTCATGACTGTTCAATGACATACTTCCAGTTTCAAATTATCGAGTACGATGCTATGTGAAAATGTTTCAAATTTCAAAATTAGTTTTCAGCAGTCGTCCGTGGGATGACCGATGAGTATCTACTTAGTTCCTATAGGTAGGAGGCGTCAGTTGTCTCATCCACGTCTCAGTTATTCAGTATTCTCAATCGACTTTCAAACTATGGGCGAAGCTAGTGAAGGTACACTAACTTTGTCTAATAATAAGCTGGTATATATTTAAAGTACCAGTTAGAAACCATTTACTACTTGACACATCACTGCCTATTTTACAAATTTACGACCGTTCTAGTTGGACCTATCATACATGTCACACATTCCAATTTTCTCCAATTTGCCCCTCTTATATTCATACACAGCAGCTCAACCCCTGAGAATTATCAAATTGCCCTTTGCCATTGAATATGGGGTCCCATTATGATTAGCATCAGTATCACGTGGTTCCTTTTTGAAGGAAATAGGTGGAAGCTAATGGGAGGTACCCACTATGCCACTTCCTAGAGACTCCGTTCCAGAAAATGGGAGAGAATGACCTTTGTCTAACACTTCTCTCCATTCCATTCAGCTACAATTCAAGAAGGGAAGCAGAGTAACCCCCCCCCCCCCCTTAGCTTTACATTCTATGGAGAAGTTGAGGCGCTCATTAAATGGGTACCTAAGAGAGGCGCCAGATGGTTCCATCCAGAGTCAGGTAGCAGATGACAAGTCTTGTAAAAAGAACTCCATACAAAAAAGGCAAGTAGAAGTAGGTTGCATGACAGCAATGGGGGGGGGCAAGATAGCAATGCCCCACCTGGTTGCCGACCCAGGGCCCTTGGATGACCGCACGAGCATGTTAATGTTAGAGGCAGTGAAAATGGCCAGATTTGGACAGTGTTTCACTGATGTGAATGGTGCTGTGGCATGCCAAGCAAGCCTCAGAACCCTCTCCCAAGCTCATCATTGTTGCCATAGGTACCCATGGCAACAATGATGGCTGAGATAGCAATGCTCCACCTGGTTGCCGACCCAGGGCCCTTGGATGACCGCACGAGCATGTTAGAA